>BQNB010189962.1:0-11824 GCA_026074375.1 Tanacetum coccineum | reverse complement strand
ACTCTAAAACAAGCATGAAAATGATGCCTACAAGCACCTAACAAGAACCTAAGCAAATAAGCTGATTAATCAAACTCAAACCACCACAGTTTAACACTATGGTTAACCAAAACCTTAAACTTGAGTTTTAAACTTTAAAAACTACATTAAACTAACTTATAGACTAAATTAAAGCCAAGTAAAACTGAACTAAGAATCAAAAACAAATTTTAACCTCATTTGACCCATTTTGAATCCTTGACCCAAACACTCCTTCAGGATCTGAAAAACCATTTTAAGCTTAAAACAACTTAAGAAAACTTGTGAAAACCAAAAACAGTTTAAGCATATGGTATAATAAAGACATTTAAGCAATTAGAACATAAAATTAAGTAATAAAAATAAGCAAACGAGAAATTGGCAGTTTTAAAGTTAAATATGACAGATTTTGTAAAAAACTTGAACTAATAATTTCTAAACTATAAACTAAGCATGATAAGCAATAAGCAATATATTTAAGCAGAAATAAGCAGTAAATAGCAAAAATAAGCAGAAATAAGCAATGAAACAGTAGATAAGCAGTAAAATGAAAAGTAAAGACTTACAAAACCCTTTGCTTAAACAAGGGCATAAATTGCTCAAAAGAGCTTTTCTACAAGCTTTAGCTTGTATAAGACAAGCTAGTAAACTCATAAGCCCTTCCAGGTTTGGCTTATCATCCAAGTTAGCTTTTTGAGTTGATTTTTGAGTAAAGACTTAGTTAAGTTTTTGAAAAAGCTTAACTAAGTTTGACATGAGTAAAAGAGCTGATTAGCGTATGAAAATGGTTTTAGAACACAAATTTAAGCTTAAATAAATAAGGTAAAAACATAATTTAAAATGATTGAATTTTAAAACTTTTAAAACTGAAATTTCAATAAACTTAAAAACATTACAAGGTTTGAAACGTAAAGTACAATTTAAAGTAAATAAGACTGAAAAATAAAATTACACTACTCCTAAACTACTTCACACTAGATAACACTACATAGAGGATTCGAATCTATTTATATATAAAAAACTAAGGGCACAAGGTGTGCTTCTTGTGCTTGTTGTGTGAGAGGTTGAGCAGTTGTGCTTTCTTTATGAGATAGTCAAATATCAATCTCGGCCATCCATTATGTGTGTTCTCCAAGTTCTATCATCCAAGCCCTTCATTTTGTTGTCTTATTCATTGACGAATTATGTTTAAGAGGATTGCCAAGGTGGCATTTAGTCCATGTGAAGTGGGGTTTGATGTGGGGTTGAGGAAAAATGATGTTTTGTCTGTGGGTGCATAAGTCGAGGGGTAGAAGACGTGTGAATAGTAGGGTTGGTTTTGGGCGGGAAAAGTGTTTTGTTACTAGGGGGTGTTTGATTTAACTGGGTTAGGGGTTAAGGGATGAACTATGTAATTGGTTCGGGGTTAGAGGGATTTAGGGTTTAGAGGGATGAGTTATGTTAAGGGAGGAAGGAGATGATGAATAGTATCTTTGGCGGGAAATGGGTTTTGGAAGATAACAGGGTTAAAGGTTAACGGGGTTTGTTATTAAGTTGCATCGTTAGTCCTTTTGGACTAACAACGTTAGTCCTTGAGGACTACGATGTAAGGTGTTAGGGACTTGTGGTGTAAATGGGTTAAAGGTGTATGGTTTGGGCTTTTGTTTGGGTCGGGTAATGGTTTAATGGACTTAGGGTTTTTTAAACTTAGAAGTTTTGTAGATAAAGGCTTAATGGGCTGACCCGACCCATTAAATGGGTACGGGTTGGCCCATTTAAGATTTCTTCGGATTCGGCTTCGTCTTTGACTTTAACTTTTCACCCTCTTTTCATTCCTGTGCTTGGTTTTGTCGGTATTGGCTTCGTTTTTGTCCTTTTGAGAATATTCGTTACCTGCACAATCATAAATCACAAAACACACAAATACAATGTATTTTTGGTATATTTTGGTCATTTTAGGCACGTTTTTATAGGTAAAAGGTATGTGTAATTAAGCACATACCAAAATCTCTCATACTAAACTATTGTCGTGTCCTCACGCAATGCCATAAGTAAACACTTTAGAAAACCAAGAATCTCAATCCCCCTCGACTAATTACCTCGAAAAGTAGCTAAGTGTTCATCAAGGGGAATTAAAGGATCAATAGCTTTGAAAAGCCCCGTTTTAACCATTTTTTTAAAATATTTACACTAATTACTACATATATTTTTGTATTTTTCATTTTCCTCATTTTTTTTATACTTTTCTTTTTAAGAAACTAACTAACATGTTTGGACTTTCGTTATTTTTATAACTTTTAGGGTCACGGAATAAGAAGCACTTTAATCCTAAAATGCCCAAAAAGGATAAATTCATCGTCCCTGACTTTTCACTTATCCCAAACCAAGCTTAAAAACGAAATCACCGTTAAATACAAGTTAAGATGCTAACACTACTCATACTTATACCTTGTGAAACTTTTCGCTCCCGACAATTATTATATCTTAGGTGAATGTGCTTATTTCGAATTTCAACCATGGATCAACCGTTTTGCAAAATTTCTATGCTTCACGTTCCACCCAAAAGTAATGAGTTTGAAGGCGAGATCATCCCATGTAGCGACTTTCGTCTCGGCACATCCCAACCTTGCGGCTAAGTGACCAGGCTTTTGACACCCCACAGAGACTAGTATCGGGACTCACGGACCTTCGGTTTCAAAACCCTTGGATTTCCCGTATATACATAAAATCACAACTTAAAACGAAATAGTCTTAGTTCAAAAGCATATTTAAATTTAAGAAAAAGAGATTTTCCCTATATTTATTAAATCACATAAGATTGTGGTTTTTCTAAGAGAATTGTTTTATTAACGGGGAGCCTAAGAATTTTTTAAACCGAAGGTCCATGAGTCTCGATACTAGTCTCTGTGGGGTGTCAAAAGCCTAGTCACTTAGCCGCAAGGTTAGGATGTGCCGAGACGAAAGTCGCTACATGGAATGATCTCGCCTTCAAAATCATAATTCTTGAGTGGTACGTAAAGCAATATAAATATTGCAACTTTCTTAAAAAGGTTGATCCATGGTTGAAATTCGAAATAAGCACACTACATAATATGAAATAATTGTCAGTAGTGAAAAGTTTACAAGGTACAAGTATGAGTAGTGTTAGCATCTTAGCTCATATTTAATGGTGATTTCGTTTTTAAGCTTGGTTTGAGACGAGTGAAAAGTCGGGGATGATGAATTTATCCTTCTTGGGCATTTTAGGATTGAAATGCATCTTGTTCTGTGACCCTAAAGTTATAAAAATAACGAAAGTCAAACATGTTAGTTAGTTGCTTGATATGAAAAGTACAAAAAAAATGAGAAAAAGGGAAAATACAAAAATATGTGTGGTAATAAGTGTAGATTTATAAAAATGGTAAAAACGTGGCTTTTCAAAGCTATTGATTCTTTAATTACCCTTGATGAACACTTAGCTACTTTTCGAGGTAATTAGTCGAGGGGGATTGAGATTCTTAGTTTTCTTAAGTGTTAACTTATGGCATTGCATGGGGACACGACAATATCTTAGTATGGGAGATTTTGGTATGTGCTTAATTACACATGCCATTTACCTAGTAAAACGTGCCTAAAATGACCAAAATATACCAAAAATACATTGTATTTGTGTGTTTTGTGATTTATGATTGTGCAGGTAACGGATATTCACTAAAGGACAAAAATCAAGCCAAAACGGACAAAACCGAGCACGGAATGGAAAGAGCGTGAAAAAGTCAAAAGTCAAAGTCAAAGGTTTTGTAACCCTAATACTAGTTAGAGTATTCATATTAATATATTGAAGCTTTGTTTGTTAATCTGTGTGATCTTTAGAATTACTGGTCTATTGCATATTATTCTTATTGATCAAAGATTAGATTTCGTATAATCTTTGATATATTTTACAAAGTTTCTATCATAGTTGTGTAGGATTTATCTTGCATAACTAAACCTTACACAAGCTAAGGAATTCAAGATCCATTCAAGTGGGATCAACATAGAGTGACATTTATTGAGCTGAGAGACATGGAACACATGGTGAACTATTACATCATATGGTAACTGCAGTTTATATTCAACTTGACCCACTTTAGCTGTGATTTGAAATGGTCTAAAAAACTTACATGATAGCGTGTGATGTTTGCCTTGCTTACTGTTAGCTGCTTGTAAGGTTGTAGCTTGAGGTAGACCCATTGACCAAATTCAAAAATTCTCCCAGCCTGTGATTTCATTCTATTCAGGGCCTTTTTCAAATTAAACTTCAATAAACTAATAGTTTGCTCCCTAGCCTGCAAGGTTCTGTCTACCAATTCTACTACACTGTCTTTAGAAACATAGGGAATATGCAATGGTGGGGGCTGACCATAAAGAAATTCATAGGGAGTATTATTGATTGCCAAGTGAAAGGAAGTATTATACCTATATTCAGCTAACAGAAGACAGTGTACAAAGCTTTTGGTTTCTCACCTGTCATACACCTCAAGTATCCTTCCAAACATTTATTAACAATTTCAGTCTGCCCATTACTTTGTGGATGATAAGCCTTGGACATAATAAGCTGCACATGAAGCATTTGGAAGAGGGATTTCCAAAACAGACTCACAAAATCTTATCTTTATCACTCACATTGGTCTTAGGCATACCATGGAGCTTATAAATGTGATCCAAAAACTTTTGAGCAATCTGTTTGGCTGTATAAGGGTGTGATAAGGCAATGAAATGGGCATATTTACTAAGCATGTTGGTCGTAACAATTTCACATATATATAATATATCAAAGTATTTAAAGAAATATAAAAATAATCCTTGAGGGCAAAGATTAAATGCAATTTAAAACACAAAAATATATAATATAATACGTTTTTTAACCGGTAAGTGATTACCGGGTCGTATCCCAAAGAAATGTGAATTGATACCCTCGATTCAGTTTGGACAATGTTATGAATGATTTTCAACTTTTTGATTGATTTTCTATTACTAAAAACAATTAAAACAATTAAATGCAAGAAAAATAACTAAACACGCTGACGAAAAACAGAAATGACAAAATAAACCCTAATTAGTACCTTAACCAAAAATTTGAATTAATAATCTAATTCTATGAGTAAAAATAAAGGGATTTGCAAAATTTGAAAACTTAACGATAAAATTTGAAAGAAATCACAAAAACGAATAACGGGAATTGAAAACAGAGCCCTAAAAGCTAAATTGCTCAAAAATAAACTTACAAGAGTCAAACTAATTTTCCTACGAACTTAATGATAAAAGAAAATTTTCTAGAATTTTTAAATATTTTTTTGATTATTTTTCTATTTTTTATGATTTTTTAAAGTCTTTAATGAAAATAAATGTTTAAAAATACTAAATGAACTCTAAAAATTCTAGAAAAATGACAAAAAATAGCTTACACTACTTAAAACCTAGGAAAAATAAGAAGACCTTCTAGTATATCAGAAAAATGAGTATGTTTATTGAGGAAGTATTTCAAGGTCTTAAAACCGTGAGATTCATTACGAGGAAGTACCCATTACAGACGTTAGTAGAGGAAGTTGGTAATGCTTAAAAACAAAAAGATGAAATTAGCTAACTAAAGTTAGAAAAAATTTAGAAGTCATATAAAAAGCTTATGCTAATAATAGACTGTAGCTAGTTGATAAGGGCAAAACAGGTTTAGGCTATAATGTTGTTCCACCTCCCGTATACATGAAAACTTTTATATGCCTCCACACCTGATTTATCATTCTCTAGTTTTGAAGAGTTTACAGTGAGCCTTATAGTTATTAAGCTGTAGTTAGAACAATGAAGCTAGGCTTGTGAAGCAAATCCTACAGCTCGTTAGAAGAATATGGGTCCATTTTATTGAAGATTGGGTGTCTGATAGGAGAAAGATGATGTGCCTCGTCTAGATTGAAAAAGAAAACATTTAAGCTAGTTTTGCTAAGATAGAGTTTGTTCAAACCTAAACAGCAAGAAAAGACTGCTAGGAAAACTGTCAATCAATCAGATTAGCAAATAGGCAAAACATTCATATTCCTAGAGGCAATCAAAGAAACTAGAATAATATGATGTCTCAGAGACTAGGAAGTAACTTTAAAATGTTTAACAAAGCTTGTTATATATGTGGAAGTTTTGATCACTTGCAGGTAGATTGTAAAAAGGTGAATCAAAAACAATTTCAAAATATAAAACCTGTTTGGAACAATGCTAAAATGGTGAATCATTAGAATTTTGTCAAAAAGACTCACCCGCTGCCCTAAAAGAATATGGTTCACAGAGAGTTACAAAATGAAGTCTGGCTAGTATCACTTAATACCTACCTCAAACAAGTTAAGTTTAATGCTCACCTGAAAAATAACAATAAATAGTGCTAGTAGATCCAAGATCAAATCTTCCTGATTTAGCACATTCAACTGTTAAGTGTCCCATTCACAAGAATACAACATTTAAAAACAGTAATTTTAATCAGAGGGTTAATATTGTTAAAGATAAAAATTTTAATACTGCTAGGCCAAAAGAAGTAGTTAATGCTACTAGGCCAAAAGCAGTAGTTAATGTTGTTAAGGGAAATAATGTTAATGTTGTTAAGGCCTCAGCTTGTTGGGTTTAGAAACCAAAGACTATCGTTCTTAGACCATGTTTCAAACACAACACGTTTGCAGCATTCACCTGAAAAAGTTTGATTATGTGGATGCTCAAGGCAGATCCAGTTTGTGATGTCTTAGTCCTTAAAAGAAGCTGATTTTCTTATTTAATGTGCAAAAAGGCAGTCCATTAAGGACTTTACATGATCAAGGAGTAATTACTAGTGGCATGCTCAAGGCACTGATAGTGGCACATGTCCCTATTTATCTAGACTATGAAAGATTGTTGGAGGATATGTTGCCTTTGGATGGTAACCAAAGGAGGGAACATCACAGGCGGAGGTTCAATCAAACTGGTTTGGATTTTGAGGAATTGTGTATTTGTAAAAGAGTTTAAAGTTTAACCTATTTAGTGTTCACAAATGTGGTTGTGACTAAAAAGAATTAGTATTCTCTTTAATGACACTGAAGTATTGTTTTATCTCCAACTTAAGTTAACTTGAGATGAAATTAGTCCAAATTTTATTAAAGTTCCTAGAAAGAACATTATGTTAAAGGTTGATCTAAAGAATATTGTTCCTAAAGGAGGTCTAACTTGTCTCTTTGCAAAAGCCACATTTGATGAATCTGAACTTTGGCATAGGAGGCTTGGACACATAAATTTCAAAACTATGAATAAACTGGTTAAGGGAAATCTTGTAAGAGGTTTACCTTCAAAATTTTTTTGAAAATAATCAAACCTGTGTTGCTTGTCAAAAGGGAAAGCAACATAGTGCTTCTTGTAAGTCCAAAATAGTAAGTTCAATCAGCCAACCTTAGATATGTTGCACTGGATTTGTTTGGTCATAACATTTGTAAAAAGTTTAATGAAAAAGTTAGTACTGTCTAGTTATCACAGATGTTAACCATAGGTTTAGTTGTGGTTTTCTTTTAGATATAAAGAGAGTACTAGCGGACATACTTATAGTCCTTTTATCTAGAGAGGAAAATCTAATACATCAAAGGGTTAAGGTATTTAATGTGACAATGGAACTGAGTTCCAGATAAGAGATGAATCAGTTTTGTTGAGAGAAAAGGTATTAAGAGTGAATTTAGTGTAGCTAGAACTCCTTCAACAAAATAGAGTGCTAAGAGGAAAATAGAACATAATTGAGGCTGCCTTTTGGACAAAGGGCTAGCGATTCTTAAGATACCTACTACTTTTTGGGCCAAAGCTGTTATTACTGCTTGCTTTGTGCAAAATAGGGTATTAGAAATAACTATGCTCAGAACAAGACCATTTATGAACTTTTTCCTTGGTGAGAACAACTTTTAGGCTTTATGATAACCATTTGGATGTCCTGTTACAATTCGCTATACCCTTTGATCAATTAGGCTAGTTTGATGGTAAGGCTGATAAAGATTTCTTATGTTGCTTTCATCAATAGTATAAAGCATAGTATAGAGTAGTCATTAGTAGAAACTAGAATAGTTGAAGAGAACTGCATGTAACTGTTTTGTGAGGATACACCTATAGTGCTGGAAGTGGGACCTAATATTGGCAATGTGTTTTGATATTGATGCTACTAACAAAGTCAATGATATTATTTGCCAGTTGTACACAAATAATTCTGTCTATTGGTTAATGCAGGTAAGATGCGTGTGATGATGCAGGTAAAGCTTGATTGGAGACAGTACTTGACAAATATTACATTCTGCTACCATTATGGACTGCTGATCCACCATTCTCTCAAAGTTCAAAGAGTTCTCCTGATGCTGGATTTAAACCTTTAAGAGTTGATGAGAAAAAGGTTGATGAAGATCTAAGAAAAGATAGTGAAAGTATTGATCAAAATAAGGATGATAATGTTAACAGCACTAAGAATGTTAATGCTACTAGCACAAATGAAGTTAATGCTATTGGTGAAAAAATGGGCATTGAACTTCTAGATGATCCAAATATGCATGCTTTGGAAGATATTGTCTATTCAAATGATGATGAAGATGTTGGTGTAGAGGCTGACATGAACAATTTAGATGCATTTATGCCTGTCAGTCCTATTTGAACTACAAGAGTACACAAAGATCATCCAGTTGAATAAATTATTGGAGACTTGAATTCAGCACCTCAAACAAGAAGAATGACAAAGAATTTGGAAGAACATGGTTTGTTTAGTTTAGTTCAGCAAAGAACAAACCATAAAGACTTTCAAAATTGCTTATTTGCTTGCTTTTTATCACAAGAAGAACCCAAAAAGGTAATTCATGCATTAAAGGATCCAAGCTGGATAGAGGCTATGCAGGAAGAGCTTCTACAATTCAAGTTACAAGAAGTTTGGACTTTAGTGGAGTTACCTAGGTACTAAATGGGTCTTTAGGAATAAAAAGGATAAAAGAGGAATTGTGATTAAAAATAAAGCAAGATTGGTTGCTCAAGGGTACACACAAGAAGAAGGGATTGACTATGATGAAGTCTTTGCCCCTGTTGCAAGAATTGAAGCAATTAGGCTATTTTTAGCCTATGCCTCATTTAAAGACTTTATGGTGTACAGCATGTATTGTCAAGAGTGCTTTTCTGTATGGTAGATTGAAGAGGAAGTTATGTTTGTCAACACCAGGATTTGAAGATCCAGGGACTTCCCTGCAAGAGTATACAAAAGTAGAAAAGGGATTTATGGATGCATCAATCTCTCAGAGCTTGGTATAAAACCTTGTTAACTTATTTGTTGGACAATGGGTTTCAAATAGGGAAAGGATAGACAAGACTTTGTTTATCAGAAGGGACAAAGAGGATATTCTGTTAGTTCAAGTGTATGTAGATGATATCATTTTTGGCTCAACAAAGAAGTCATTATGCACTGAGTTTGAGAAGATGATGCATAAGAAGTTTTAGATGAGTTCTATGGGTGAACTCACATTCTTCTTAGGACTGCAAGTAAAGCAGAAGGAGGATGGGATTTTTATCAGTCAAGACAAGTATGTGACTGAGATTTTGAAGAAATTTAGTTTTACTGATGTTAAGACAGCAAGCACACCTATGGAAACTCAAAAGCTTTTGCTCAAGGATGAAGATGGTGAAGAAGTGGATGTTCATTTATATAGATCAATGATTGGTTCATTGATGTATCTTACTTCTTCAAGACCTGATATTATGTTTTCATTCAAAAACAAAGCATATAGAGATTAGACATCACTTTATTAGGGATTTTTGCTTGAAAAAGAAGTTGATTCAAATGTTAAATCATAATGACTAAGAATGTTGCCACGATTTACTTACAAAAGCTTTTGATGTAAGTAGGTTTCAATATTTGATTGCTAGTATTGGAATGGCTAAATCCTTAAAATCTTTTTATCTCTTTATGTTTTTGTACGAGGTTTTATATGAATCAGTACTGTTATTCATGTCATTAAAAAGTTTATGGTGTTAGTATAATTTGTGCTGTTTAGGTTTATACTTTATATGCTAAGTAATGCTGTTAAGTATTATTAATATACTAGTATAATTACATTGTGGAAAGTTGTAAGAAAAAGAATTGAGTGTGTTTTGTGAGAATAAAACAGAAAGAGAAGTTGTGACTTAAAAAACAAAAAGGAGTTATGTAAATAAAATACTGAAAGGGTTATTTGGTTGAGAAAAGAATTGAGAGAGTTGTGAGTTGAAAAACAGAAAGAGAGTTGAATATATTAAAAACAGAGAGTGTTTGGACTGGAATTGGAGTTAATGCTAGTAACTCAAAGTTAATGCTGCTAGGCATAACTTACTACTGTTGTTGAAAGTTAATGCTGCTAGGCATAAACTTACTATGTTGGTATTGAAAGTTAATGATGCTAGGCATAATTACTATTGCTATTGAAAGAGTTAATGCTGCTAGCATAACTTAAACGGTTGGTGAATCGTTACTGTGTTTGAGGGTATTTTCATAAATACTTCGATTAAGGGTTTCATTCACTCATTTAATGATTTCATTCAATACATTATACTCTCTAAACTCAAATCCCTACTCTCAATTTCATCATTCATCATCAACCCAACATAATGAGACCCTACCAGTTCGCTGTTTACTAACAATTGGTGCGTTTTTGTCTAAACCCGCTGAAAGTAAAGGGTTTGAGCAAATTGTTGATTTTCTGAATGCAAACCCTATCAAATATGCACTAACGATCAATCATACTATATATACTTCGTGCATTAAACAATTCTGGGCTACTGTTAAGGTAAAAACTGTCAATGGGGAAGTACAGTTACAAGCCCTAGTAGATGGGAAGAAGATAATTGTTACTAAAGCATCTGTTAGACGTGACCTTCAACTAAATGATGAGGAAGGTACGGATTGCTTGCCAAATGCTACCATTTTTGAGGAACTTACAAGGATGGGGTATGAAAAACTTTTACAGAAGCTTACATTTTATAAGGCATTCTTTTCTCCTCAATGGAAATTCCTTATTCATACCATTTTGCAATGTCTAAGTGCTAAGACTACTGCATGGAATGAATTTAGTAGAATTGGCTTCTGCATTATTGGTTAGCTACAAACCAAAAGTTTATCTTTTCAAAGTACATTTTGAAAGTATGGTGACGGAATTTAGAGAATGTGTCTCGTAAATTCTTGATGTATCCAAGGTTTGTACAAGTGTTTGTGAATCAAAAACTTAAAGGGATGCCTGCTCACAAGAGAATTTATATTGCACTCTCTCACACTAAGAAGATTTTTGGAAACATGAAAAGGGTTGGGAAAGGTTTTTCTGTAAGGGACACACCCTTATTTCAAACAATGATGGTACAAGATAAAGAAGAAGTGGGTGAAGGTTTAGAAATGCCAATTAATCCCCATCACACACCCACCATTATTCAACCATCAACATCTCAAACTCAAAAGAATCAAAGATCAAGAAGGTAAAAAAGAAAGGACATTGAGGTACCTCATCCTAGTGGTCCTACAAACAATGTAGCAGATGAGGCTGTCAATGAGGAGATGGATGACAATTTAGAAAGGGCTACCACTACTGCTACTGGCTTAGAAGTAGAGCGGGACATTGGTAACATAGATAAGACTCAATCTAAGGCAACACTTAATGAACCAAGTTCCTTAGGAACTAGTTCATGTAGTGGTCCTAGGCGCCAAGAAACCATGGGGGATACAATTTCTCAGACTAGGTGTAAGAATGTGTCTAAACTTTACAATGATCCACTGCTCGCAAGAGGTAACACACTTCGAAGTGGTGAGGATAGTCTGAAACTTCAGGAATTG
>BQNB010189961.1:0-11825 GCA_026074375.1 Tanacetum coccineum | reverse complement strand
TGTCTTCCAAGTTTACTGCTATTTTGTTCATGGCAAATAATCTTTGCATAATGTATAGTCTAATCTCCTCCAGCATAGTAATGATAGGCTTACTCCTTGGACTCAATATTGCTCTGTTAAAACTTTCACTTATTTCATTTTCAAAAGCTGCACATCTCCTATCCATTGTATTGGGATCTCTTTGTACAAGATAATCATAAGCTAAAGGGTCTAACAGTTTGATTTGCTCCATGTGTTCTTGAAACTGTTGCTCTATTGTACTGCATGCTGCATACCAAAACAATTTCTGAAATTGAACTCCACTAAACTTCTTTTTGAAATTAGCATAGATATGCCTAGTGCATTTTCTATGCTCAGCTTGTGGAGACAGCTCAGACACAGCATCAAGTAAACCCTAATTTAGATATGTAAATGATTAGAGAGAGGAATAACAAGGAAAAATAAAATGAGCAAACTGATTTAAGTATACAAATATTACCTTATGAGAATCTGATATGATAGTAATGCATGTACCATCATTCAAAGCAAGATCATCTTGTAGAAGTGCCAAAAACCAACTCCAATTCTCTGCATTTTCAACTCTTACTACAGCCCATGCAATGGGATACATTTGGTTGTTTGCATCCCTTCCCATGGCTGTGAGTAATTCACCCCTACAGGTATGCTTCAAAAAACACCCATCTAAACCTATCACCTTCCTACACCCTGCTAACCAGCCGTCTTTTACACCTTTAAAACAAATGTACATTCTTTTGAAGTATGGACTTCCATCAGATTCAAACGCATCCAACCTACATGTAGACCCAGGGTTTGAGCCCAAAACAGTTGCCTGTAGTCATAAAGTCTACTGTAATGCTCAATTAGGCCACCTTCATGATCATATAATGCCCTCTGCTTTGCTCTCTTACACTGTCCTAAACTAACATCAATCAGATACTTTACTCTTATGTCATCTTTCATTTTTCTATAAGGAATAAATGGATCACCTATGATTTCTTTTCCATATTGGGCTGCAATCCACTTGAAATTGACAAGTGAGCCTAAGTTATAATTTCTACAACATTTATGTTCAAAAATAAGGGATTTTATCTGAAATGAATGCTCATTACCCATCCATGATGCATATAACCTAAATGGACAAGCAACAGACTTTTGCTGAGAAATCATTTTTTTTGTCCATTTTGGTGACTGACACCCTTGACTTGTACCCTCACCAGAATCATTCCCAACATGTTTCTTCTTTACTTTCTTAACCTTCTTAACCTTCTTGACCTTGCTTTTCTTAACTTGTTTACTACTACAAGACCTATCTTTGTTTGGCATTACCATGTTTTTGTTACCCTTTTTACCTGCACATTTGCCTTCTGCAACATTCCTTCCACAATAAACCAATACACTTCTCCAATCATTCTTCATATACCATAGCTGATAACCATAGGCTACACCATAGATAGTCAGAGATAACTTTAACTGATGAGCAATTTCATATCACATTCCTAAAACTGGCTCCATCTTATCCCAAGGAATATTTGGGTCAAAGGCTAGATAAACCACACCCTTTATAACCTTATGCAAAGGATCTATCTGTTTATTATCAGGATCTTCTTCTATATCATCAATATCAGGGACTTTTTGTTGCCTTGAACCTCTAAATAAAGCCCTAGTACTACAAAGCTTATTTAGGAAAGGATCAGAGGTAGTAATATCCTTAATGACTACACAATCATCAGCCTTGGTCTGAAAGTCAACACCATCTATTTGTCCTTCAGCATCATCACTAGAATAACAATAATTATCCTCTATATTTTGTTCCAAAGATGGTTCTAAGTTAATGAGGCCCATTACAGACATACCATCGAAATTGATATCATTTATTTCCCTTGAAGTACCCTCCGCATAACTCAAAGGGTTTGTAATGAAAATACCATCATACTTCAAATAAATGGTGAAAACAGCCTTCTTTGATTTCTTCTTATTTGGTTGACCTGTACATTAGGGTTTCAGAAATAATTAGGGTTTATCGAGGATTAATTAAACAACCATTATAAATATAAAAGTAAAACATATAATCATACCTTTAGGCATGATTGGGAAAGTAACGATATCACTGGATAATCATAAAACAACTTGGATTAGATTTAATTTTTAGGGTTTGTAAGATTGGGGTTTTTAGAGAGAGAGTATGATTTGGGGATTTTATGAATGTCGGGGTGGGTGAGTTATAATATATTAGTGGAAGTCCAGGTTGGAATAAAAAGAAAAAGAAAAAAAAACCACGTCAGATAATTAGCCAGGGTGGAAAGTAAAAAAAAAAAGAAAAATTACGCGTGGATATTAAAAAATAATGTGTTTCAAGTTGGTTATAAATTTGAAAGTACATGAGTTTCGGTGTTAATAAAAAAAATAAAAGGTTCAAGTCGGCAAATTTCAGAAAGTACGTAGGTAATTTATGGCTTTTACCCTAAGTTCAACTATACTAGTTTCATATACATATTATTACTAGCTTCATAATATTACTTGCCTAGTTCTAAATGGATGTCAAGCACAGGGCCGTCCCTGGCTATGGGTGGTACGAGCGACGGCCTAGGGCAGCACATAAAAAAGAGGCTTTAAATTTTTGATGTTGTGAATTGATTTTTTTATGATGAAGCTTGTGTTATGATGATAAAACGATGTCTAGTAGAATATAAAAGAAATAAATTGAAAAAGAAGCAATATTTCAAAAATATTTATGTTCGTCGGAAAAATATACAGTCGTCTAAAAAAGTAGGGGGTGAAGAAGGAGACGAGAGAGACAAAAAACATTAAAAGATTAAAGTGAAATAGTATTTACTAGTATTATTTTGATGAAATAGTAACTTTATCTAGTTTATTTTTAAATTTGTTTCTACATTATTTCATTACATTTCAACTAGTCTATTTAAATTAGGGTAAATCGCATAAAAAGTATCAATCTTAAATCCAATTTTAATTAAATGTATTAGTTTTTTTTCTCTCAATTTAAGGTATCGATTTTTTTTTTGCAATGGTAGGGAATTAACAGGTTTGCAAGTTAAATTTTTAACGACCGTTTATCTTTTTATTGCATTGTTAGTCCTTTATATTTTCTACTTATTTTTTTATTACCTACATGTTTTTATTTTCTACTTATTTATAAAACTTATACACGTTTTTGTACACACATTTTTTACACGTTTTTATACACACATTTTTATACACGTTTTTATACACACATTTTTATGCACGTTTTTATACACACATTTTTATGCACGTTTTTATGCACGTTTTTATACACATTTTTATGCACGTTTTTATACACACATTTATATACACGTTTTTATACACATATTTTTTACACATTTTTATACACGTTTTTATGCACTTTTTATACACACGTTTTTATACACAGATTCTTATACATGTTTTTATACACACATTTTTATACATACATTTTATGCACGTTTTTATACACACATTTTTATGCACGTTTTTATACACACATTTTTATATACGTTTTTATACACACATTTTTATACACGTTTTTATACACACATTTTTATACACGTTTTTACACACATTTTTATACACGTTTTTATACATACATTTTTATATACGTTTTAATACACATTTTTATACACACTTTTATATATGTTTTTATATAAGTTTTTATACACCTTTTTATACACATTTTTATATACACAATTTTATACACACATTTTTATACACATTTTTTACACGTTTTTATACACATTTTATATATTTTTTATACACACATTTTTATACACATTTTTATACATGTTTTTTTACACACGTTTTTATACATATTTTATACATGTTTTTATACACACATTTTTATACACGTTCATGCAAGTTTAATACCGTGCGGTCTAAGTAAAGCCTCGAGCTTGATTTAACTGCTAAAGCTCGGGCTCAAAAGTTGGGCTCGTTCTCTAAAACTCAAACTCAAAACCCGACTTAAACTTGACCAAGCCTACATCTTAGACCCATGATCTATAAATGTCATATAGGCTCAAGTCCATCGACTCCTTTCGTACTTTGTATGATGATACTTATAAACTCGATTTGACATACTTTCCAAACATATTCATAAGTTTTTAGTCTTTTACAATAACTGACATACGAATGGAATTTCAAGCTGCAATAATACATATTCATCTATTCTGAACAAAAAACCATATATTAATTACAATAATACAAACACTTGATGACTATAAAGCAAGCTGAAAGAAATCAGAGAAAATATAGCACAAGAGAATAAAGTTTACCCACGCCATGAGAAGCCTGTAACAGAGAAGAAAAAAGTATGTATTTTTCGTCAAAATGTATTGGTTGAACAAAGTTGGCTCACATGGATACCCTTTTGTCTCAACAGACCAATGGAAAAAAGCAAAACTGTTATTGTAATTAATCTGGTTTTTTCCAAGGACTGAATTTCAGTTCTAGTAACAACATGTTCTTAATGTTACGGTTACAGGCATTTAGCATCGATTCCCGCAACACAAAAAGGTTTCAACAAAAAGGGACAACGGCTATCTAGAATTCCTACAACACTCGCAACATAAGTGGCAGCATAAGTTTCGATCAGATACCTAGAACACCGTTAAAATTATATGCCAAACATTCTTTGGAAAACTTGCATGCTATAAAAAACCATGCAGAAACCAAATCAACCATCCAAATAGATGCTAGGAAACATATCAATCATCCAAATAGAGACCAGCCAGAATTTAGACGGTTAAACCGGATTCAAGCACACATTTCAACAACAAATATGGGATCCGACAAGAGTTCCGGCAAAAACTTCAGTGATGAGATTGGTTTATGCAGATACTCGCACCTCGAGTTAGAGCAAGAGTCTAACACCTTCATACATCAGGAAAATTAGGAGATGTCATGTCTTAATGGCATATAACAATTCAGGTAATTTTGATGTGTATCATGAGGTGGAGAAGCTCTAACCAAAGTGAGAGGACCTGTCAAACCCAACTTCGCCAATGAAATAAATGTCACACTTGCAACACTTATAATTCATCAAAACTATCGTTTTAAACTGACCTTGTAGCGTAAAAAATTAATAACCAACTCTTTTTGAAAAACTTGAAACACAAAGAGTAATCAAACCTAAAATTAAAAGTCAAATTTAGTAAAGTGGGGGGGTAATAAATAATATAAAAAAAAAAAAAAAAAAAAAAATATTTATATATATATATAAATTAAATCAAAAGGAAAAAAAAAAAAAAAAAAAAAAAAAAAAAAAAAAACCTAGTATCTTTAAAACTTATATTAAAATGTTTAAGAATTTGGGCCCTCTCATATGAAATTAAGATAAGCTTCACTCTAGTTAATAAATCAGAGGTACCCAAAATTAACTGAAATTTAACATTCTAACTACTCAAACCAACTCGACCACACCCCTGGTCAAGATTACAATCATATATAGCATCTGTTCTAATGCATATACTTATGCATTTAACGGAATATGAACATACACAGCAACTGTTATACGAATTTGATGATTAAGCTATGCATTTGAATATGTCTTTATTAGAAGCACCCATATGACAAAATATAAGAGAAATCCCCCCCCCACCCCCCCCCTCTGAAAACAAATATTAATGCGGACAACATAATTAAAAGGCAAAATAACACGTAATAATATACTATATTATATGACCGAGTATTACTTGCATTCCAGATGACCTATGCGGATTCTCTTCCTCTCTTCATCTTGTCAAATCTTAGCACCACTGCAACGTATATCTTGTCCACGGTTTCCTCGGCAAACATGAAAAGCTTATGTCTCCAATGTTTCTTCAACAACAAAACTCCAATAACACCCCAAAACCCTGCTGCAAAACCACACATTATGTCTATATAGAACCATATCTTGTTTGATTTATGATTAGCTGCCTTGCTGTTTTTGTGCATCGTTGTTTGGTCTTCATTATTGGAGCAATTCTTTGGTAATGGAGCACCACACAGGTCTCTGTTCCCAACATATATTGATGGATCCATAAGGGTCTGCAATTGACTTCCTGTTGGAATTTGTCCGCACAAGTTGTTGTGTGACAAATTTAAATGGCTCAAAAAGTTCAAAGCTCCGATGCTTGAAGGGATCGGACCGGTCAACTGGTTTCCTGAGAAATCAAGAGAATTTAACGCCTTCATTTTTCCAATGCTGTCTGGAATGCCACCGTTGAGATGATTATTAGACAAATTGAGACCCACCAATGCAGACAGTGACATAAGCTTGACAGGTATTTCTCCGACAAGTTTGTTGCTTGAAAGATCCATGTTTATGACATATCGGAATGTTTTTGTATATTCAAGAGAGACACCTTTCATCACCTGATCCAGACTTTCTTCAGATATATCATCACCTGATCCAGAATTTCTACTGGTAATCATAGCATCCAACCTTCCTAGACAATGAGGGATGGGACCCATTAAGTTGTTGTGTGCCACATCCAAGATTTGAAGATATGAATTATTGCACAAAGACCGAGAAATACTTCCAGTGAAGTTATTCTGTGTAGCCCTGAAAACTATCAAATTTTGTTATGTTTTCCCAATCCTTCGGGTAAGTTCCAGAAAACCTGTTATCACGCCAAATCTAAGATCTGCAATTCTCGAAAGTTCCCAGTTCTTGAGGAAGCCACTAAAATATGATTTGATTGTCTTCCAAATTTAAGCCAACTTAATGTTGATGATTGAGAATATAGAACTTTGAACGACACAGATAATTGAATTGAGCTAAATTTGCATGTACGCAAGTTTTCTCCATATTCCCAAGACATGTTAGGAGCTTCCACTTAAACCCTTTACCTAGCAAGATTAAGAAATTGCAATTCTATCCTTCTACACAATGAAATAGGAATCGACTCATTGAAAAGGTTATCTTGCAGAAATAGTCGTGAAACAGATCCTTCATTAGGAAGGTTAGTTAAAGGTCCGCTGAGTTTATTGTGAGAGAGATCTAACAAATAAACGATGGGCATCTTCCGCAACCATGTCGGCAAAGGTCCTGTAATGCTAGCATTAGACAACCATAAACCTCTTAGTTTCTTTTGTGTTCGGAGCCACTCTGGAAATCCATTTATAATCTTGCTGGAACTGAGATCAGCATACATCAACTGGAATGGAGGTTTCCACTCACGCGAAACATTGAATGTCAGCTTACTGTTAGAATAGGTAAACAAGTACTTCAACATCGAAAGCTTTGCTAAGTGGGCTTCAGTAATTACACCTTCTAAAGAATTTTCAGAAATATCAAGATATTTGAGTTTTGTGAGTTGCCCAATAGAAACTGGAACAGTCCCATTTAACGAATTTGAATACACCCGAAACAGTTGTAATGAAACAAGTCTTCCTAGAGATGTTGGGACGTGACCAGTTAACTGATTGTAACTAAGATCCAAATACGTTAAAGCAGTTAAACTTCCAAAGGATTCTGGGATTGAACCATTCAAGAGATTATAAGAAAGGTCAAGTTGAGTAAGTCCCCCAATGAATGTTGGAATGGGACCTGTTAGCTGGTTATGATGAAGATCCAACTCTTCCAATAATCTTAATCTTGCCAGAGATTCAGGGATTGGACCTGTTAATCCGTTGGACGATAAAATTAAGCCTCTTAAATTGACCATTCTTCCAAATGAGTCTGCAGGAAATGCACCTTTTAAGCTCCAATCTAAGTGCAGCCTCTCGAAAGAGTATTGGGAGCATTCTGATATATTTTTTGGTGAGTCAATCAATTTAATTTCAAAGTGATTGTTCGACACTCTCAGTTCTTTCAAGTGACACTGTCTCCAGATTCCAACATCCTCAATTTGCGTAAAATTGTTCCCAGAAAGATCGAGCATTCGAAGGTTAAGCATGATAGGAACCGATGAATTCAACATGTTAAATGAAAGGTCTAGGGATAACAGAGAACTCATGTTTATTAAAACAGATGGAATAGCCTAATAGGTTCCCGCTAAGATCCAGGTGTTGGATGTTAGAAATTGTAGTGGAATTAAGATGAGTGGGAGATAGATGCATGTTATGGAGCCCACAATTTGACAAACTCAGCTTTCGAAAAGAACCAATCATGCTTAGCAAAAAAGGCTGGAAATTGAAGTTTGAAAGGTCCAGGAATTCCAGGGATGTCATGTTCTGAAAAAAGGCTGGAAATTGACCTTTGAAATGATTGTAGCCAAGATCTAGATGCTTAATGTTGGCAAGTGTTGTACTTGAATTACTAAGAGTACCAAGATCAGCATTCGTGAGACCACATCCTGACAAACTTAACTTTACTAAGGACGGCATCATGTAAAACACCATGTCACGGTTTTGAGCCTTACTAAGATCTACATAACTCAAGTCAAGAGACTTGAGTGACGAAAGGCCAGATATCCATGACATATCATCAGACATGAGTGATGGGTCTGTGATTGTTTTGAGATCAAGAACTACTAAATTTGAAAGATTTCCAATGCGAGGAGGAATAATACCAGAAAAGGCATTGGAGAGATTGAGATAACTTAGCTGTTTGAAGGATCCAATGAATTCAGGGATCCGGCTTCCTCGAAAATCATTAGCACTCAAGTCCAAGAACTTTAGATGCCTCAAGTCTTTTAAACAGGTGATGACCTCTTTACCAATCAAGTATTCATCACTAATCATGCCGTCATTACGTCCTCTGAGATGAAGGCTGTCAACTTTCCCAGTAACTTTGTCGCAATGGACTCTTTCCCACTCGCAACAGTCATTGCCAACCCATGATGACAACATATCAGAGGCATCGTAGACACTGTGTTTGAACTTGAGCAGAGCTAATCGCTCATGCTTAGAACAAATAGCTGAGTTATTTAGAGCAGAAAAACAAGTATGTATGTTTGCAGAAAAATATATACTTAAAACGAGAAGGATTAACAAAAACTTATTAGCCATTTTAAAAATGCAAAGTGTAAAGATGGGTTCAAATGATCAACAAATTAGTCCACTTATGGTATCATATAGAAGACTTGGAAGTCATTGTGGCCTGGGTCAATGGAGAATTAATATCCACAAAATTAATTTTCAAAAGTGCCATGATGGTTACAGGATGGAAACTAGTATATTTTCAAAAGTAAGTGCCATGTTTGTTTTCATTATATATTTGCATTATGCATTGGTATTACCGAAAAAATGTAACATTGTAAACTAAAAACCGCAAATACCCACCTTATTTATATAAGTAATAAGTGATGATGTGGTGTGGTTAAAACCCGCAAAAACCGCAGATGGAAACTATGGAGGTTAGATTACGTTTAGCAACATTTACGTACTTTTTTTTAGGGGTGAGCAAGAAACCGAAAAAACCGAAACCGAACCGAAAACCGAAAAAACCGAACCGGAAAAACCGACCGAAACTGGAAACCGATGGTTCGATTTTTAATTTTTCAAAAACCAAACAATTTCGGTTCGGTTTTGGTTTTTGTTCAGAAACCGAACCGTAAAAACCGAACCAAACCGAACCAAACCAGTTTTATAATAATATATAATTAACATAATATAAATAAATAAATGAGAACTAAAAATTTTAAATTCATATTTATTTATGGATGAAATTATTATAATAGATAGGGATTGGTTATTGTGAAATGGAGATTTGGATAGAAAGGATGGGAAGGATTTTTAGTCGTTGGATGTAGCTAGCCAAAGTTGAGATCAATGGATAACGTTAATGATGATGTTTTAATTAATATGTTAATGTTAAAATCATAACCTCTCATTTATAAAGCATTAATAACGTAAATTATTTGACCCATTATGGACGTTTTTTTTTCTTTATTTTTTAATTTTCTTTACAATTAACTCATCCTTATTACATTTATTTATGATGATATACAAAAACTTTATACTTTATTTATGACACCTAAATTTTTTGATGCATATGTAGTGACACACCAATTTTTTTGACACATGTGTAGTGTTACACTAAAATTTATTAATACTAATATAGTGACACACTAAAATTTTAATACATTTGTAGTGACACACTAATTTTTCGTGACACACTAATATTTTTCGTGACACACTAATTTTTCGTGACACTAATATTTGTAGTGACACACTAATTTTAATACATTTGTAGTGACAATACTAATATTTTTAGAGAATTCTAATGACACACTAATTTAGTTAGTGACACACTAATTTTAATACATATGTAGTGACATACTAATTTTTCGTGATATATTTTTAAGAACACACTAGTTTTTATGTTATATTTTTAACAAGGCACCAATTATCTCATGCAAAAACTAAGTGAAGTGAATTAAGCATATTAAAAACTTAGAAGAGAAATTAAAGAGTTTTAAATGAGCAATTTAAAGAGGAATGACTTTTTATCCTTTCTATCCTAAAACACTTCTCATTTGAATCAATCTCATAATAGATATTATCTTATTGTTTATATATATGTTTGTCGTGTACGTATGTTTACTTGACCAATATATCGTTCCAATGACAATGATCATACTATGTGTATTTTCACATGCATGTGTGTCTCTCATTTATGTATGTATAACTGTAAAAATTTGTGTAAACATTATTAGGCTCATATTGACAAAAAAATTAAAAAAAAATTACCAATTTTCTACGTAAAACAAGTTTATTAATATAAATTAGCAACAACCAAATTTAAACGGTTTGAAACCGAAAAAACCAAAAAACCGAACTGCAAAAACCGAAAAACCGAAAAAAACCGAACCGCCAAAAACCGAGCGGTTTCGGTTTTTGGTTTTATAAAAACCGAATATTTCGGTTCGGTTTCGATTTTAGCCAAAAACCGACCCAAACCGAACCGTGCGCACCCCTACCTTTTTTTATATCTACATGAGAAAAGTTCCATAAGGAACATGGTCTAAAAAAACAAACTGTTTCATTTCGTCCATCCATTTTATTTTCATCTAATGGTTTATATTAATTCTTATTTTAATTTAATTAAAAAACTCACTTTCATCCTATTTTTTAAAAATTAAATATCTCACAAACCGTTAATCGTTACGCAAAACGAAATATACCATCGCGACGAGAATTAAATCATCTTTCTATAGAGGGGCACTTCTATATACTTTCGACCAACTTTTTTTTCAATTATTTTTTTAGTCACGTCTGAAAAAATCACATGTGATTTTACAAAATCACATGTGATTGTGATACAAATCACATGTGATTTTTTTCAGACATAACTGAAAAAAAATTCGTCGAAAGTATATAGAAGTTCCCCCTATAGAAAGATAAAAAATACTCGTCACGATGATGTATTTTTTTGGTTACGTAAATTTAATTATACAATCGCGAAGAGAATTAAATTATTATTTTTAATTTCCACCCAAAAAAATCACACGTGATTCGAAAAATCACATGTGATTTCTTACATTAAAAATCACACGTAAAGTTGTAAATTCACATGCGATTTATGAATTTATGAAATCACGCGTGATTTATTACTTTAAACATCATAAGTGAATTTGTGAAATCAAATGCAATTTATGAAATAGCACGTGATTTCTAAAAACAACAAATCACGTGTAATTTTTTTTTGCAGAAATTTTAAAACTAAAAAGTCGTCAAAAGTATATGAAATCGATTTTTTTTAATTACGTATGAAAAAATCACATGTGATTTTATGAAATCACATGTGATTGTGTGCTACAAATCACATGTGATTTTTTCAGACGTGACTGAAAAAGAAATTCGAAAAAAAAATCATCGATAGTATATAAAAGTGCCCCTCTATTGAAAGATAATTTAATTCTCGTCGCGATGGTGTATTTTTT
>BQNB010189960.1:0-11825 GCA_026074375.1 Tanacetum coccineum | reverse complement strand
CTTTAAGCAGGGTTTGTATCAGGAACCTGTTCCTGTATCATCAAAGATAAATATTGGGAATTTAGATAATGACTCAACGGAGAAAAGTTATACGTCTAATCAAGATGAATCAAGATCATTAATGGCTCCTGTTGAGGTTCATTCAGAAGCACCAAAAGTAGCAGTACAAAAGCCTTTGAATTCACTCTCGAGAAGTGCTTCGATTAGATTGTCCTACTCTCATCGGATTGGGAATGATGTTGTGAATAGGGTGGTTGACACTAAACAGCCTGATCTAATGAAATGTGATGTGTCCGTTGGTGATGATAATGTTCTTGGTAAGGAAAACCGATCGTCTTGTAATTCGAATAGTAAGAGTAAGAATTCTCCTGAAAGGATAGTCAATGAAGTGCAAAATTCAATTAAGAAACCACTAGTCAAGTTTAAAATTGCAGATGAATGTATTCCTCCGAAAACACAGGTACAAGTTCTGTTATGAAGTTATTGTAGTCATCAAAAGAGACTTGTTGTCGATTTTGCCAATATCGTTATGTTTGACCATAAGGTAATCTTTTTGAAGCTAACCATGTTTCACCTTGGCAATTCCATAGCTACAGAATAGGTTAGTGGACCAAGAAAGGGCACAAGAAAGCTGTTCTAGTTCATCTTCGGGCGACAGAGTTTTGGAAGCTGAAAGTGAATGCAACAAAATTTCTGAAAATGTCTTAAAATGCCTAATTGGAATCTTCTTAAGATTGAGCAAGTTAAAGGCAAAAACCATGGATGCAGAAGCCTTCTCAAATCTAATGTCCGTCGATTTGACGAGTGGTGATCGAGGACCTTCTTTTAGGGATCCTTATGGTGTTTCTTTGAAATCAAAGAGAAGAGATATTGGCCCGTATAAGGATCTTTTTGCAATTGAAGCCAGCTCAATTGATTTTAAAAAGAAAACCAATGCATCGCTCTTGCTTCGTAGGCTCAAGTATGCTTTGATCCTTTTCTATGATGCAATACTCTTGATCATTTTGTAAGATATCAATTTTTACATCGATAATTTACTCAAACATTCAGGCTCCTCCTCGAGAAATTGGCCTCTGTCAACTTAGAGGGTTTGACACATCAACAAAAGCTTGCGTTTTGGATAAACACTTACAATATTTGTATGATGAACGTAAGCAATTCTTATTTATTGGTTCATATTTTACATATATGGTTGCCGTCAAAGGCATTTTCTTTTGCAACTTTAATAATGTTTAGGTAATGTGACAGGCATATTTAGGGCACGGAATAAACGAGAGCCCTGAAATGTTGGCAACACTAATGCAAAAGGTAACCGATTCAATTCATTCTCATTCTTCTGTTGAGGTTCTTCATGGGTTTCAGTCATTCTCATTTCTACTTTCAATAGGTCTACTAAAGTAATTTAACAATGCGATTTATTTTCCTAAAACAATTGAGATTGACTAAAGTCTGTTTGAACTTCCGACAGGCAACTATAAATGTAGGCGGACATCTGCTAAACGCAGTCACAATTGAGCATTCTATCCTGAGGCTTCCTTATCGATTAAAACTTGTAAGTTGCACATAACTTTCACCTGTAAACACTTTGGCTTTTCTGTCCAGTGCAAAGATTTGACCATATAAATTCCAATTTTTCCAGTCATGCTCAAAATCTCCAGAAAGAAATGAAACTGAAATTCGTGACAAATTTGGGTTGGAGTGGTCTGAACCATTGGTCACATTTGCACTATGCAGTGGTTGCTGGTCTTCTCCTGCGGTATTTTCTCATCTTTTTTACATAAGAGTATATTTATCCATTAAAAAAACTTTTGAGCAGATCCATTTTTAGCTAAGGTAGGCCATAAAATGTAATGCAATTTGATGATTTGTCCTGATTTAAACTAAAAAGACCCCCCATGGAAATAGGTGAGAGTGTACACAGATGCATCACAAGTAGAAGAACTGAGTTAAGCAACAGCAAAGAGAGATAAACCTACAAGCATCCTTTGGCCTATAACGAAAAACCAGTAAATTGAATAATACCAACACTAGTTAGAGACTGGAACTGCAGACTTTGGAAAGGACCTAGACGCTTTATGGAATGGGGTTTGGTCTTCAATTACCATACCCCTGTGCACTCAGGAAACAACGTTACGTGCCTTTGAAAGCAAGAGCGGTGAGACCCTATACTAAGCACGAACCCGAATATGCCCGAAATCTTACATGGTTCCGATCGCTTCCACAAACTCCAACACAATTAGCTATTCAGCGTTTTGAGGACCCATGATATACAAAATATAGTGATACAAGATTGCGTTTTTGAGAATACATTTGTATTTGGTGATAAAAGAGGTATGCTGCTAAGAGTAGATTGGAGTGAAGGCAATTGCGCGGTAATTGACCAGTCGCCGTCTCACTTCGAACCCACATCCGAACCTCCCCAGATCTCACGCTACCGGACCTCACCCAGTCCTGTGGTAACCTACGCCAAAGGACTTACGGGCGTTTTACAAACCAAAATTCCTAATAAAAATGGTAGGCATAAAGTACATTCGTTTGAAACTTATGCTCTTTCAAAGTTTGTTATTACAGTCTGTAGGAACCAATACGGTCGACTAGATATGCTGTTAGCTATGTGGCCTCTATCGCAAGCATAGTTATGCTCATAATTATTCCCTAATTTGAGTACTCTCAAGTTGGGTCTATAAGGATTATGGAAAATCTGTTTTTTTAAACCATAGAATCCAAATGAAATAACCGGGTTTGGTGGGCGTTATTGCAAAAAATAAAAACACAAACGCCCCCAATACCCCGCCCCCTCCAAACACCCGCCCCCCCCCTCTGACCGCCCAACCCCCCCGCCCCACACCTCCCCCCCCCCGCCCCCCACCCCTCCCCGCCCTCCCCCCCCCCCCTCCCCCATCCCCCCCCCCAAACCCCCCCCCCCCCCCCCCAACCACCCCACCCCCTCCCCCCCCCCCCCCCCCCCCCCCCTCACCCCCCCCCCCACCCCCCCCCCACCCCCCTACCCCCACCCACCCCCCCCCCCCCCTACCCACCCCCCCCCCCCCCCCCCCCCTCTCCTTGTACCTCCACAAACCCGCCCCCTATCCTTCTAAACTCCACCCTCCAACCCCCCCCCACCCCCGCTTCCAATTCCCCCCCCCCGCCCCCCAACAAAACGAACCATAACATTTCAGCCCAGCTCTCCCACCTCCCCTAACCCTACCAGCCCACCCCGCACTTCTACCCCCGACCATCCAAGTGGCCCTCCCTTGGTGAGTGATCAATATGGCCACACCGCATGTCACACCACAGCAACTGACTAGCTAACTTCCTCTGGCCAAAACTCTCACACCACAGTAATATAATAAACAATCCTTCCACCTGACTGGCCCGCATCAAAAGCGCCCACGTAGGCATTACCCAACCCCGGGATTCCAATCAACCGGAGTGCTAGGATCAGCCGATGTGTTTTTTTGAGATCCCACCTGCAACATGATAACAGCCGATACAAAAAAGCAACCCAAAGCAGTCTGGAACCCGCCTATTATGTGCAGCAATGAAGTGTCGCGCCAATCTCCAATACGCATCACCATTTCACCGTCCGCATATAATCTCCTTAACGAATGATTTAGGACAGGGATAATGGCTCCATCATCAATAATTTCTTACATACCCCACCGAATGTCTGGAGACTATTACCCGCCAAATAGTCAAAACCAGTGTTAATGAACTGAACCCATGGAATAAGTATTTAAGCAGTTTAAAAGACCAACTAATTATTGATACATCAGGGTGGTCATAATGGAACACAGCCTATCCTCTCATACCGAGAATGATATGTGTTAAAGCACACCAGACGCATGCCCTCAACACCTCTATCGTCCTAATCAAGTTAGACCAAATATGACAACTCATAAATGTCTTACAAAATCCACCAGAAATGGCAACAGCCATAATTTAAGATATTCACACTAACCTTCAAAATGGGTTGCAAACATGCAAGTAGATGAGTTGATGTGGTCATGCTTCTTGTGTTCTTTTAACACTATATTCTCGGTTTAGAGATAGGAGCGTGATCAATTAAGACCACCTGATGAATCAATATTTCTTAGGTCTTTTAAACTGTATACTATTCCATTTGTTCATTCATAACACTTGGTTTTGAATTTCGGTTTCGTCTCCAGACATTGTGGTGTATGTAAGAATTATCGATGATGGAGCCATATTCCCTGTCTAAACATCGTTAAGAGATAATAATGGACTTTGAACTTTTGAAGCTTATAGAGTTTCTTCACAACTAGATACAAAATCGTTTGTCGGTGATCATCATTCTAAGGTTTTCTTGTTGACACTGCATTAAACATTTTCAGGTTTACTCAAACCACACACAACTTAGATCCAAGCACTCCTCGTTAATGAACTTTGTAGCCAACTATTGCAGCAAATGATGTCATACGTAGGACTGCAATAAAACACACTCCTTATTATATCTCTTATATGCCATAGTCATAAATCACGTCCAAAAGAACCACGCGATGCAGGCCATTATTTACTGGTTCCGACTTGTTGACATTACTTGAAGTGTTTGATTTCAGCTCATTTATCCCATAACAGTAATAAAAAAAGTAAAACGCCCACAAACCCGATAACTTTTAAACAATGGTAAAAAACATATTATCATAATCCTAATATCACCCACATGAGAGTACTCAAATTAGGAATATAAGCAAAACTAGGCTTGCGGATAGAGGCACAAAGAACACAGCAATATATATGACCTCAATGGTTCAACAGCGCATAAATAACAACTTTAAAGAGCAATATTCAACTAATAACAAAAGCCTCAAAAAAGTAAATTAATTTAATACCCCCTCCTACATACCAAATTTAATGAACCCATTCTGTGAGATTACTTAATATCTCACATTTCTTTCTGTATATATTGTACTTATATATACTCTACTGTACAAAACCTCTCATTCTACACTCCAATCAACTCTTCGCAGCAACATAAACCCAAAAACAAAAGTAACACAAAAACCGCAAACTTGAATCACTAATATTTTGAATATCATGGGTCCAACGCAGAATATCTCATCTTTGTATGAGGTATCTGAACCTGTAATCATACGGCATTACTTGAACTTTCTTAGAAATAGGGTCTCTACCTCTCTTCTCAAGGCACGTAACCGCTTGTTTCCTTAGTTCACCGGGTAATTGAAGACAAACCCAATCCATCAAAGCGTCTAGGTCCTTTCCAAAGTCTAGCAGATACCAGTCTAACAGTTTTGGTATTATTAATTTACTGGTTTTCGTTATGCCAAAGGCTGCTTGAAGGTATTCTCTCTTTGCTGTTGCTAACTCGTTCTCTACTTGTGATGCAGTGTACACTCTCACCTATATATGGGGGGTCTTTTAGTTTAAATCAGGACAAATATCACGTGCATACATTTATGGCCTACCTTAGCTAAAAATGATTGCTCAAAAAGATTTTTTCAATGGATAAATATACTCTTATGTAAAAAAGATGAGAAAATACCGCAGGAGAAGACCAGCAACCACTGCATAGTGCAAATGTGACCAATGGTTCAGACCACTCCAACCCAAATTTGTCACGAATTTCAGTTTCATTTCTTTCTGGAGATTTTGAGCATGACTGGAAAAATTGGAATTTATATGGTCAAATCTTTGCACTGGACAGAAAAGCCAAAGTGTTTACAGGTGAAAGTTATGTGCAACTTACAAGTTTTAATCGATAAGGAAGCCTCAGGATAGAATGCTCAATTGTGACTGCGTTTAGCAGATGTCCGCCTACATTTATAGTTGCCTGTCGGAAGTTCAAACAGACTTTAGTCAATCTCAATTGTTTTAGGAAAATAAATCGCATTGTTAGATTACTTTAGTAGACCTATTGAAAGTAGAAAATGCGTTTGACTGAAACCCAGAATGAACCTCAATCGGAAGAGTATAGATTGTATTGAATCGGTTTCTACCTTGTGATTCAGTGTTGCCAACATTTCAGGGCTCTCGTTTATTCCGTGCCCTAAATATGCCTGTCACATTACCTAAACATTATTAAAGTTGCAAAAGAAAATGCCTTTGACAGCAACCATATATGTAAAACATGAACCAATAAATAAGAATTGCTTACGTTCATCATACAAATATTGTAAGTGTTTATCCAAAACGCAATAGCTTTCTGTTGTCTGTGTCAAACCACTCCTAAGTTGACAGGAGGCCAAATTTCTCGAAGGAGGAAGGAGGCCTGAATATTTGAGTAAATTATCAGCTTTGTAGTTAAAAAAATTGATATCTTACAAAATGATCAAGAGTATTGCATCATAGAAAAGGATCAAAGCATACTTGAGCCTACGATGAGCGAAGTGCGATGCGATGCATTGGTTTTCTTTTTAAAATCAATTGAGCTGGCTTCAATTGCAAAAAGATCCTTATACGGGCCAATATCTCTTCTCTTTGATTTCAAACAAACACCATAAGGATCCCTAAAAGAAGGTCCTCGATCACCACTCGTCAAATCGACGGACATTAGATTTGAGAAGGCTTCTGCATCCATGGTTTTTGCCTTTAACTTGCTCAATCTTAAGAAGATTCCAATTAGGCACTTTAAGACATTTTCAGAAATTTTGTTGCATTCACTTTCAGCTTCCAAAACTCTGTCGCCAGAAGAATGAACTACGAACAGCTTTATTGTGCCTTTCTTGGACCAACATTAACCATATTCTGTAGCTATGAATTGCCAAGGGGGTGATTCGGGGGTGAAACATGGTTAGCTTTTCTAAAAAGATTACCTTATGGTCAAACATAACGATATTGGCAAAATCGACAACAAGTCTCTTTTGATGACTACAATAACTTCATAACAGAACTTGTACCTGTGTTTTCGGAGGAATACATTCATCTGCAATTTTAAACTTGACTAGTGGTTCGTAATTGAATTTTGCACTTCAACTTTGGAATATCCTTTCAGGGCGAATTCTTTACTTTTACTATCTCGATTAACAAGACGATCGGTTTTCCTCCTTCCAGAACATTTTCATCCCACCAACGGGAATTCTCATTTTCATTTGACTCAGGCTGTTTCGGTGTCAACCACCTTATTCATCTACATCATTCCCAATCCGATGAGAGTAGGACAATCTAATCGAAGCACTTCTCGAGAGTGAATTCAAAGGCTTTTGTACTGCTACTTTTGGTGCTTCTGAATGAACCTCAACAGGAGCCATTAATGATCTTGATTCATCTTGATTAGACGTATAACTTTTCTCCGTTGAGTCATTATCTAAATTCCCAATATTTATCTTTGATGATACAGGAACAGGTTCCTGATACAAACCCTGCTTAAAGCTAACAATTTCTTCTTCTAAACGCACGACTTCTTCTTCAAGAACAGCTACTTCAGCGAGTAGCTCCAAAGTCTGCAAATTTATATACACAATTCAAGATCCATACTTTTTCCCCAAGTTCACATCTTATGCTAAACTTAGCAAAATCGTACCCAAATAACATAGACCCTTTTTCACAAAATGATTTTCAAGCAAGATTTAGTCCTAATTATTAATACAGCTTAAAAACATAAAAAGGGGTAAATTAGAAACCTGTGGAGGGAGATAAGGAGGGAGATGAGGCAAAGTTCCTAAACGTCTACTAAAAGCTCTTTCGAGTGCTCTATGCACATTCTCTTCTTGTCTTAGCTTCTTCTTCAGCTTATCCACCTGTTCATCCCAAAATGCATTCATCTTTTAATCAATAGGTAACATTAACAGGGTTGTTTAGGATTGCTTTTTTTTTTCTGCTTATACTCCTACTTAGAAATATATTCTAAGAACTTAATGGAAGTAAAACATTCTCAAAAAAAAAAAAAAAAAAACAATAGAATCCACTTATAAAAAGTTAAGAACTTTGAAATAAGCAGATCCTACCTGCCATTTTTTTTTTCTTATTTGACCTCCAAATAAGCAATCAGAAACACCCTTTAAAAAGAAATAAGAAATCTGAAAATAGAGAGTGAGAGATGACATACATCTTCAAGAAGAGCAAGCTTTCTTTCTCTTCTAGTAATGCCTCTATTAACATTAATTGGTTTTCCTGCACATTTTGATCTTTCTATATCCATCTTCTTCTTCTTTTTCTTCTGCTATTTCAAATCTTTTTTAGTCAGAATATGATCTAAAAAATAAACAACATTCAGATTTATCAAATCTTACATTGACATTTTTCTATAAATAAATATATCTAACTCTAAATAAAAGTACAAACAATACAACTTACATTAATAAAAAGATCTCCAACAGTATCTATCATATCTATTTCTATTAAACCAACATCAACAAAGATTCATAAAACTTTTTTTGAGGTTCTAGTAGTGAGCGGGAAAAGGTGATAAAAAAAATGGTGAGTTTGTGATGCATGTATAATATATATATATATATAATAATGTCCACAAGTAGTAGTACTTCATGGGCTTTATTATATTAGATTATTATTAACTGTGTGGAGTAAAAAAGCAACAAACAAAACTGAGTCAGTATTAAAAAAAGAAAGAGGAGATGAAGAAAAAGACGAAAGGTGAGGGGAGCTTCGATGCAACTGTGTGAAAGAGAATTTGTGTGTTTGTGTTTTTTTAAGACTTCACCACCGCCATGAGTGCATGTGTCTGGTAACGTAACAACTACTGCTGCCTACAAATAAAAACATACATTGGTTTTTACATCATATATATATACCCACAGCTCCTGTTTGCTGTTTTCAACCTTATTTAATGCATAATATTGTAATATCATCTTATTACACTTTTATTTCTATTCGTATAATTGTATTACTTTTGAGTATTATACTATAAAATCATCTTACTTATCATTTTACACGCACAATCATATAATATACATTTTTCTTCACTTATTATTTCTTTAAATTCAAATCGTCAGTTCCAACACTTGTATTCTATGTGTAAAAAGATTAGTAGGAAGATTTTGTAAAAGAAATTAACATTTTTGATTACTTTTATATTGAACAAAAGTTTTAGTAAGGAGTAAATGCTAGAACTACAAAGAATTTTTTAAAAAAATCTACAAAATGGTGTGGTATGCAATATTCGGATTCGAGTTCTTTATTTCTCATATTTTTAATCGGCAAATCATGTATAAATCATCATGACACATCATTTTGTGAAAAAAGATTTGTAAACTCTTTGTGATCTTAGCATTTCTTTTAGTAAATACTATTGTAATACCTTTACTTTTTATCAAGAGTTAATCTATTTTATGCCCCAGGGGCACAGAATAAGAAGACAAAATTTACACAAAAGTATTCCGAGATAAAAAAAAAGGACTCAAAGACCCATAAAAATGTATTTTTTTAGGTCCCTAAGTCTTTTTTTGTGAGTCATGAGTCTTTTTTGACTTCTTATCATGTGCCCTTGAAGTAAAAGATAAAAAAAATCCTTTTATCAATCAAATATGGATTAGAATCCTCTAAAGTTGGTTATAACATCATAGGTCATGTTAATCAATCATACACAAGTTAAGTGGAATGTTTTCTTTTAATCAAAATTATAGGCCCACTTATTTTACTACTTCTTACATTATACTACACAACATGACTTATCATGTTGAAAGCCAAATTGAGATGATTTTTTTTCGTCAAATATCATTACTACCTACCCTTTTGAGTGGTCAAAACACAATACAGACATTGGATATGTTTGGCAGAACTAGCTGTAAGTTGTATGCTGTAAGCTGCAAGCTGTTAACATGAGCGACAAGTTGTATCTGTTTTTCATTACAGGTGTCTGGTACATAAAATGACATATCTATAATTGTAAACAAATATAAAAATAATAACTAAGGTTGTAAACGAACTGAACATTCAGTAAATAGTTTATAAACTGTTCGGTAAAAAAATTGTTTATGTTCGTTTGTTTACAAAATGAATGAACATGAACAATATTTTGCGTCCATTTAGTTAAATGAATAACCTTGAACAAAAGTTTGGTCCGTTCATTATGTCCGTGAACGTCCAATTATGTATTCGTCAACGTTCGTTTATGTTAATTTATTTGCTTATTTCCGTATAGTGCATCTATTTATTATATACTTATGAAATTGGTTTTATGCAAATTACACAATACTTATATAACAAAATATTATGCAAGTTATATATTTTTTTCTATGTTTATCTATATTCATCTAATATCTTAAAGAGCGAACATGAAGAATAGCATAAACTTAATAAACGAATATGAACAAGAAAATATGTTTGTTTAAATGTTATCTCTATTTAGTTTTTCTATTGAAGTTAAACAAACAAACATGGACAATGACTGGTGTGTATTCATTTGTTTCGCTTACACCTTTAATAATAACATTGAATGGAAGTGGGCGACCGTATGTCGCGTATCAATTCTTGGAATGACGTTATTGAAACTATGGTAGCTCGATTATCAAGATGGAAACTTAAGACTATTTCTATAAGAGGGAGACTAACCCTTCTCAAATCGCTTTTAGGTTCGACCCCGATCTATCATATGTCTATGTATAAAGTTCCTAAGACGGTGCTACATACTATGGAGGCCATTCGAGCTAGGTTTTTTAATGGAGCAGATAATAACTCGAGAAAATCGAGTTGGGTCAGCTGGAAACAGGTGATGGCTTCAAAGGATGCAGGAGGTCTTGGGGTGGCAAGTTTATTCGCTTTAAATAGGGCCTTAATGTTTAAGTGGGTGTGGCGTTTCATCACTCAAAAGAAGACTTTATGGGCTAGAGTGATAAAAGCGATTCATGGTGGTGATGGTAAGATTGGTAAGACGGTGAATCATAGTTTTCCGTCTATATGGCTTAACATAATCCAAGAAGTAGATGTTTTGAAATCGCAAGGTATTGATATTGCTAGTTTCATTAAGCCGAAATGTGGAGATGGTAAGAATACTTCGTTTTGGAACGTTGCTTGGAGGGGGGATGTTATGTTTAAAGACTTGGTGCCTAGACTTTATATGCTTGAATCTATGAAAGATATTCAGGTTGCTACAAAATTGTCGCATGAGGATTTGGAGTGGTCTTTTAGACGTAAGCCGAGGGGTGGTGTTGAACAGGTCCAGATGTCTTTGTTAAAGGAGAAGATTGAAGGCTGCACTTTAAGCGATTTGAAAGATAGTTGGACGTGGTCTTTAGAGGGCTCGGGTGAATTTTCTGTCTCGTCGATTCGGAAAGTTATCGATGTTGTTTTCCTTCCATGTGGCAGTGTGAAGACTAGATGGGTTAAAGAGGTGCCAATCAAGATTAATATTCATGCTTGGAAAGTTATCAATGATTATCTTCCTACCAGATTTAATCTTTCACGCAGAGGTATGGATATATGTGCAAGATTTCGAGGTGGTGGGATTTGGTCTATCGGGAGATTAATTCATATGAAGAATGGGTCGACTAGATGTTGAGTATCTGATTCCCTAGTAAACTTAAAAAGGTTTTCGAAGGTATTTGTTACATTGTGTGGTGGTATATTTGGAATTGGCGTAATCAATTGATCTTCGGTCTTGGCTCTCGCTCGAAGACATTGATGTTTGATGATATTGTCTCTCGGTCTTTTTTCTGGATTTGGTCTAGATGTAAAATTAGTTTGTCTTGGATTTATTGGCTTAAGAACCCTAATCTTATTTCTTTGTAAGTTTCTAGCATCTTGCTAGTTTTTTAATAAATTTGCAGTTCAAAAAACAAATAATGGAAGTAAAAACAAATATTTTTGAGAATTATCTTGAATTCTCTATGTTTATCCTTTGTCCCAAAATCATCACATATTTTTCCTAACAAAAAATTTACATTAACTAA
>BQNB010189959.1:0-11825 GCA_026074375.1 Tanacetum coccineum | reverse complement strand
ATTGAACTAAAATTAAACCCTAAATGCTTTTCTAAACCTTTTTTAATCCTATTTGACTATTTGAAAAGAAAAGGCTAAGGAAATTCTAAAACGAGAGTGTTTAAATCTTAAAAAAGAAGAAAACGAGAACGGGAACGAAATCTCGTTCTTTAAAAAATGAACATTCAAAATATTAACCCTACGAAAGTAAATTTCAAACCTAAGCCTGGAATATGATAAAAGAAAATTTTATAAAAAAGAAAACTATTTTTTTTGATTATTTTTCTATTTTTTATGATTTTTTAAAGTTTTTAACAAAATTAATTCACGAAAAATATAAAACTATAAGCTAAAAATCCTAAAAAAATTCTAAAAATAGCTTATGATAAGCAGGATGCAGGAAAAATGAGAAATCCTAAAGTGCTAAACTCAATAAGCTGGAAAAAATCAAATAAGTATTCGAAATGCTTATTATAACTAAGAGTCAAAAAATGGGTAAAAGGATTGTGTTTGCAAACTTAGACGTAAAAGTCCCAAGGGAACGTTGGTTAGTGGTGTGTGTGTTGAGGCTTATAAAGGTTGAGGAGGGTTGAGGTTGTGGGTTCGAGTCCAGCTCACCCACAACTTCCCCTCTTCCCTTTTTTTTTATTTTTTTGCATAAACTTTGAAAAGCAAAGTTATAAAACTTAGAAAATCTAACAACTTTAATGAAAACATTTTTTTTAAATCAACATTTAAGCTGAAAATAGCTTTTTAAACAGACAGAAAGCTTAATTAAGCTTTTATTAAAACATAATAAGCTAAAAACGGGTATAAGCTAAAGCTAGAACTAATTAAGCTATCACTAACTTAAAACTAACCTAATAAGCTACTCTAAGCTAGAAATGAACAAAAAGCACAAGCCATAAGCTGAAATTTCAATTAAGCACTTATTTAAAAACTGCATACCAAACAGGCCTTAAGGGCAACTTTAGGCTTAATTTTCTATAAGCAAACAGATCCTTATGACATTCTAGCTTATATCATCTTAAACCTTGGCCAAAAAGCTATTTGAAACAACAAACAAAAGACATTTTGAAATTCAATTAAGCAGTGAAAAAGCACAATAAAAAAGCTACTTATGCTATTTTTGATATTTTTGGATTTTCTATAAAAAGTTAAAATAAGCTAATCCTGAACCTAATAAGCTACAAACAACTTAAAATTAACCTAATAAGCTAGTTAAGACAGAAACTAAACAAAAACTTATGGGAATAAGCTAAAAATTTCAAATAAGCACTTTGATTCAACTGTTAACCAAACAGTCCCTGGAGGCAACTTTAAGCTTATTTCTATATAAGCTAATGGATCCTTATGGGAATCTAGCTTATACCAATTTAAACCTTGACTAATAAACTACACAAAACCACTTTTAAAAAGTATTTTGAAAATCAAATGCTTAATCAATAAGCTACTTGAAAACTGCTTAAATGCTCAGCATATGCTGAGTGAATTTTTGGTTTTCAAAAGACAGATTTTGAAAAAACAAATTGAAACAAATGATCACTGACCTATGATCTACTAGTGCTTAAAATTTGAAAGCTTAAAACCAATTTTTACTAGCTGAAAAATGAACTTGAAAAAGGCTTTTTGCCAGTTTTAGTTGCTGATGCAGTTTGCACAAAATATGTCCAAATCTCAAAACTACCAAGTGCATGCTACAAATCTTGTTTCTAACACCTAGAAATCACTTAACCAATAGCAAATGAAGCAATATCAACACCTAGAATAGACTTTTACTAAATATGTATTATAAACTAAATTAATGATGACAGATGTAAATTAACAACTAGCAAACTTAATAAAAACTAGATTAAGCCTAACTAAGCTCACAAATCCTACACTTATAAACTCAAATATGAGATTTAAATTGAAAACAAAGGACCAATTGGCCTCAAGCAGTTCTAACTCAAGTTAGAACTGCTTGACTCAAACACTCCTTAATTTCACTCAAGTCCATATTTAGCTTATTAAAATAAGGATTTATGATCAAAGTCTAAATACCAGATATCAATAAGCTTCTAACAAACATATTAAGCAAATTTAAACTACTGAATAAGCAAAAATGATAAGCTACAAGATCATACTAATATTTTTGGTTTTTTTTTTCACAATTTCATGACTAAATATAAGAAACTAAGATTTTAAACTAATGACTAAGCACAATGAGCATTTAACAACTACAATAAGCATAAGTAAGCTATACTAACAGAAATAAGCAAGCAAATAAGCAGAATAAGAAATTATGCAGAATTAAGCTATGAAAAGTAAATTGAAAAACTTACAATAGCCTTTGCTTAAACAAGGCTTTTAAATGCTCCAAGAGCTGATCAACAAGCTCCAGCTTATCGTGGTCCTGGAAGTCCTTCCATTACTGACTTCCCTTCTAATAACAAGCTGAGATGCTTTTAAGGGAGGATTTGTGTCTTATTAAGCTTAGTTAAGCTTTTATGAGCTTAACTAAATGTAAACTAACTAAAGTAGTGAATTAAGAGCTTATTAAGAGCTTTTTGAGCTTAATAAAATCATATTGATTATTGAGTAAAACAGAATCAAACACAAGTTTTAAAAGTGAACTACAAATTTTATTAATGAAAACAAATTACAAGGCTTTTAAATGAAGATTACAAAGACTTAAATGACAATAAGCTAGAAAATTACAATAAGCTAAAGCTATTACTACACTACTCCTATATTAAGATAGATGATGATGTGAGTGAAGGAGCCTTGTATTTATAGCAAGAGTAGATGCTTCTAGGTCCTGAAGTTGGTTAAACGCTCCTCTTGATCTTGATCGTCCATTCTTTCCAATCATTGGATACCCAATTGTAGCCGTTATATCAAACTGTGATCACACGGATTGCTAGCATGGCAATCCTTGTGTCAGAGGCTTTGTGCTTCCTTTGGCTTGATTTTATTGCAAAATCCCACTTCTAGATGTGTTTCTTTTGAGTCCCGCGTGTCATTTTTGTTGCCAGCTTGACCAATCACAGCCCTTTGGTGACGTTTCGTGTAGCTTGGTACTTGGAATCTTTTGTGCCATACTGGACGAGCTTCTAGAAGGGATTAATTTCTCTATAATTAAGGTTAATTGTGAGAAAGTGAAATGGAGAAGACGATGAACAGTAAAAACTATTTTTCCCGCCCCCTAAATGCTATTCGTTTGAGTTTGACTGAGGGTTTTTAAAAAAAGTTGATCTGGGCTCGGGGTATTGGGCCATATGATTTATAAAAGAATTGGGCCGGGTGTATATGGTTTTGGGTTTGGTTATATAGAGTTAACGACCGTTAGTCTCTTAATAAAAGAGGACTAACGGTGTTAGTGATTTTTGGGACTTTTGGTGAAAATGGTTTAACATTAAGGGTATTTTGGGTATTTAAAGGATTTTTGTCTTTTGTGGGTTGACCATTGTTGACCATGGGTTGACTTTGTTGACTTTTGCTAGAAATTACCGGCTCTTGTACACTCTATCCGTTCCTGTGTTCGTGTTTGTCCGGTTTTGACCATTTTCTTGTGATTTTTGCAATATCCGTACCTACACATCACAAATGACAAAACAAGCAATATACAAGCATAATTTGCATAATTTGTTCATTTTAGGGCCATTTTTGGTATAAAAAGGATATGTGATTTCTCACATATCAAAATTCCCCAAACTAAGTGATTGTCGTGTCCTCACGCAATATTATATGCTCTAAAACCAAAAACCTCAAAACTTCCCCAAACTAAATCTTTGAAAAGTAGCAAAGACTTTTGTGGGGAGAGTTAAGAAATCACAAGTTATAAAACACCCCATTTTCCCATTTTTCAAAACTTTTTCCATTTTTATGATTTTTCTAATTTACAACTTACAACTTATTCATGTGTGACATAATGTATTGCTTTCATTATTCATTGATAACTTTTAGGATCACGGAACAAAAAGCACAAAAAGTGTCCAAATGGATAAATTCATCGTCCCCGACTTTCACCTCTCCAAGCCAAGCTTAAAAACAAGATCATTGTAAAATACAAGTTATGATGCTAACACTACTCATAAAAGCTAATTGTGTACTTACTTTTCCTCCCTTATTCCTAATTTCCTCTAAGGATTTTATTATTATTATTGACAAATAAATTATGTCCTTATTAATAAAGTAAACCCGGTTTAGACCATTAATAGTTTGAAATCCTTTCCTAAAGAGACGATATGGTGAGAATAAGGTCCACATTAAGGTTCTAATTTCGCATGATTTAGGGGTTATCCTTTTTATTTCATCCGAAACAACTCAACTACGAGTCCAGAGACGGAGGCTTTATTTAGATAACCCCGGAGTTAAAATTTGGCTTTATTATTATTATTATTATTGCAACATTATTAAACCTTGGTCCTTTAGAAGGCTGCAACATCGGTTGTGAGCCGGCAAGATGCAGCAAACTTTTATCAGTCTCGGATTATTATTACTATGTGCCTTATTTAGAAGACTACCACATCGGTTGTGAGCCGGTAAGAGGCAGTAAACTTTTATTAGCCCACAGTTTTTTTATTATTATTACCTCCACTTTTTAAACGACTGTCACATCGGCATGCGAGCCGACCATGATCCAGAAGTATTATTTCGGCTTCGGTTTATTACATAATTATTATTATTATAGCCAAATTTCAAATCCTGTGGTCTTTTAACAACTGCCACATCGGTATGCGAGCCGACCATGGTCCAGGAGTCTATTTCCCCACAACACTGACAAAACCTCGATGTGTACCTTACTTTCACCAGAAGGAAAGTGATCTAAACTAAGAATCGCAAAAACCAAAGAAACTTTATTTATTTAACAATTATATAACGTTTATTAAGCTGATGGGAGCAAAAAGCCACAATTAACCTTTATGAGCCTTAAAGAAATCCAACTATTCTATGTTTAGCATCAAAACTTATACTCTACTCTATCATCTCTTGTTCTTCACAATTTAAAATTTCTAATAAAGAAACTCGTGAATACTTAGCCTAACGAATTAAGATCGGCACTTTAACAAGTCACATAGACTGGCAACAATCTCAACTCTAATAAATCGATCTTCGCATATTTAAAATCAATTATGGGAACTTGCAAAGTCTTGACTTTTTTAAGCTAGACTTGCGTTTTATAGCTCCTTGTATAAAAGATTAGCAAAATCAATCTATTTAAAGTTAAGGAGAAAGCTAAGATATAAAACCGGTCGGGTCAAAATTTACTTTTCGTTCTCACCAACAGAAACGTGTGGAAACATGTATACCTTTAGACCCATAACATAAAAGCCATCCTTATAACCCGATAAAAGAAATACAGGTCGTCTTTTGTACAATTCTCTCGCCATAAGAAACCAATTTGAAAAATCAATCAAGAATACTTGTGATAAATAGATATCAATAGAAAGCGCGTTAGTATCTTGATTGTTTGGATTCCATGAAACGGCACCCCGGCCTCAACAAGTGCGTCATATTGAAATTGTTTGCACATATGGAGGGTAGGATACCGCTTTGGAGTCTTAAAGAGAAAACACTTTTATTAATTTAAATTTATTTAAATCACATACTGTCTGTCCCAAAATAAAAAATTTCAAAATACACCTTTGAGATTTAGATCTCATATTGCTTTAAAGACGTTAGAAATTTAGGAGAAATGTGGTCCTGATTAATGAGGAACGCTGTTTAAGTGTCATTATGATGAGTTTATAAATTAATATTGGTAGTTTAAAACGAGACACTCGAAGAAGAAAAATCATTAAACTGACACATAACACAAAGAGTACCTTCACACTATCCTTATACATTGTACAAGATTGTGTAAGAACGAGGACCTGAAAAATTCAAACATACAATGGCATAGTCATTTGTCCATGTTTAGCAATCTGTATCCGGCTCGATACTCTCCAGATGGAAGTGTCTTAAGCTTTCTACCCCCGAACCAGCAATTCCTTTTCTCTTGAGAAGAACACAACAAATATTGAAGTAGTGAACGGTTAACGCAAATAGTAAAATACGAAACTATCACATCAAAGTCAATTAAGCCTCCTGATGAGCGGATTTCTCCTTGACAAGATAGTATGAAAATATAATTGAAACCCCTAAGGATACTAAGTCTCTGGAGTTACAATTATAGTCCCAGTCTAAATAGCCGAATAGATAATACCTAAGTCAACTAAGTCCTCGGATGAAAACATTTCTGTTGCCGTGCAGGATAATGGACTATCTAAAGTATCATCATACTTTTCAAACCTATGTGTACCTCTTTGGACAATACATTCTCTACCTTTGGAAAGTAAGCTTAGAGTTTAACTGATAGGGGAGAATACTAATCGAATCATAAACATAAGCTTCAACTATCAAGTCTTCTAAAACCTACATAAGTTATGTTCCAAACAAACCTAAGCATTTTAATACTATTAGTGTTGGCAATATTGATCTAGTGTAGTTATGACGCCTAAGTCACTAATCTTGAAATATATTTAAGGCACTAAAAGTTAACAAACTATATGACAAATGAAGCCATTATAGTAAAACTCCCCCGCAAATTATTTGTCCGTTAAAGTTAAAACTTTTTCTATATAGATACCATTGTGACATGTTGAAGATAATTCAAAATCACTTTCCTCCCCCTCGAAACATAGACCCTATTCTATGTGTATAAAGATCTATTGTATTTATTCGAGTGGTCGAGAAATTCTGAAAATCTGTTTGTGAGTTGTCGAAAATTTAAATTCTTGATTTGATAGAACACTTTTCAAATGATTAACTACCAAACTTGATTTTATATAAAATCGAATAATTTTAGAAAAAAACCATTCGGGTTAGTAAAACGTTATACCAACTGTGCAATACAAGAACCTATCATGAGATAGTACGAGGTAATAAGAACGTAAGTAAGTTACCTAATATTTGCCATATGTTTTCATTCGAGAGCACCCTAAAGGTTAAATCAACATAACATCTAAAGTCTAAATGAGTTGAAAATTAATTAACACCCCTTTAAAAGATTATGATATAGTTAATTGGTCCAAAAAACCTTTTCCCATTTACTCCTTGATTATTCCAAAAAGATAAGTTTGAAAAATTATTCACATTTTCTCCCCTTTCAAATAATTGTCCGCGCCGTTATTTATTTAAGAGCTTAGGACATTGTTTGCGTGAGAGAAAATTCTTTTAAAAAATCATTTTTTCTGATGAAGACTTAGATGACGATTAAGCTTTGAAAGACAACAAACCCTTTACCACCATGGTTAACTGACAAATAATTTTTGAAGAATCATAGAAGTAAAAATTATTTGTTAACAAAAAGAAGACTTCTCTTTCTTTAATCAAAAATAATGCCCTAAAACGTACATTAAATCGGAGTTGCATGGATATATAAAGTTAATCCATGCCCACGGGAGAATTTAATCACCCCGTTGTTAGGGACACGGCCGTCTTTTTGGCCGACAGTGCTTTCCCCTCATTTGAAGACCGGGGGTGCAAGTCCTGAATAGACCTGCAAACCATTTAGTACAATTTTTTGAAAAATCTGTTTGAACATCTGCTTTCGATACTTTATTTAAAGACCCTACATTATGAATAACATATCTAGATCCGTAAATGTAATCGATTTTCAGAATGAACTATAGTCCTTTAAAGAATATTTTTGGAATTTCAATTTTCTGATTTTTATGGTTTTTGTAGGTTATTATATTTTTGCATTTTTCTTTTCTTGGTTTTAGATGAAAAAGATTTATGAAAATGGAAAATCTTGTGGACCCTAGAATACCGAAATTGAAATGTCAATTCAGTTACGTTGTTAGAAGTCCCTGTAGTCACCAACCTTCAAGCTTTCCCACCACCCAAGCTTTCCGAGGCAGACTGGAATAATACGCCTTATTTTTGAGCATGATGCCTCTGATCTTGAAGCTTTGGAATATCTTCCCCTCTAACAAGACATATCGATTATAGACCCTAAGCACTTTCCCAAACATCACAAGCCGGTAGCTTTCCAATGCTGATATGTCTTCAGTGGCCTTTAGATCCAACTTGAGGCACAACGTTTCTTCAATACACTTCTGGTTCATACTCGGAAGTGTTCTGAATAGTTGCAAGTCTTGAAAAACTTCATTCTCCCCTGCACTTTCTGGTCAATTGTCCCGAAGTTTTCTTTTCTAGAATCTTGCTTTTCATTTGACTTCAAGTCTGTACTCCACTAAGAATCATCTTTGTAGTACCTTGTAAGAGCAAAACTGTTCTTGGCACGATCGGAGTAACCCATCACTTCGGTTAAGGAGAAGCTTCTAATTAAGCTTCCCCCTAATTCATGTCACTTATTCTTTATTTAAAAACTTTCATAGCTTCCCCCCAAACGATCAATCATCTCTTGAGCAGTTTCACAGCTTTCTTTCAAGCTTAGAATAATTAAGTGCACAACGGAATAAGTAGCACACCACATCAAATATTGCTGCTCCTTTTAAGAATAAGCATATTGATTATCAGTTCAGGGGAATTTCAAATGCGATAGCAACGAATCCTCTCACCGCTTATATAAATCATCTCATGTTTTTCTTCCGCCCCGTTCCCCCGCTGTAAGCTGAAGTAAGCAACTAAAAGTATCAGAAAAAACGCTTCCCCCATGTAGCGAAGAATCCAACCAGCGTAAGTTTCTCATTATATGAAGCACCAAGCACCCGAAGTAACACCTCACTATCCCATTTTATGAAGTGAAATCGTACATCAAAATAACAAGTTGGAAAGCACTAAATCATCTCTGCGGACTAATATCCGGCATATTCTAATAAAGCCGATCAAGTAAACTGTTGTGGCGTCTTGATGTAACACAGTTCTTCCCTCCCAGGAAAGTTTCAGATATGAATTGCTACAACACCAAAAGTCTATAAGTCCCGAGTACGCAATTTTCTTTCCTTTCTTTCTCCCTCTAAGTGTCAAATCGGTTAACCATCAAAAATTAACTAAGTACCGGATGTACACATTTCTCCCTCCAGGATGATGACTAATTGAGGAATCATCATACAATTGTGTACCTCTTTTATCATTAGAGAAACTGTTTCTTACATCTCTTCCCCCACGTAGTTGGAAGGAATTACACCTAAAGCCACACGTTGCAACACTGATTTTTCTCTCTGCGGTTATGACCTTTTCGTCTTTTCCCGGAATGACCTTAAACAAGGAAGAAGTTATGAAGTTCGTTCACTTGTACTCGTTGGAAAACAGATTATGTCTCCTCCCCCCTTGCTGGTTTGAGATGACCACTCAGAACCATCAACACATTGTACCCACAATACTTGAAATCTTTGAGAAGAATAAAATTAACCCAAATGAATCCAGTGAGAATCAATTGGTGATCAAATCTCTACTCGTTAACTCTCTCTGACTATCTTTACCACCCTCTATGTCGGCTATTTGAAGTTACCACTGATGAAGAGAACCCGATATACCAAACTTGAAATTGAAGTAGAATTTCCCGTTCTTGTAACTTAACTTGCGCAAATGTAGGAAGAACGGTGTAGAGAATTTGTGCTCCAAGCAAATCTCTAAGTACTCTATACCCCTCCAAAGTATGAGACATTCATCACCTCTTGCGATTATCCACATCGTCTTCTGCGTGTGACACTGAGTACTACAACGTAACTCCTTTAAGTGATAGTTATCCAGGTCTTCAACCATCCACCCCTTGACTGCTGGAAACTAGATAAACCAAGTCTTCAACTTAAATCTTAAGCACGAGCAAGTTATCATTGAAAGTCATGCATCCAACCAACCCCGACTTCAAGATAAAATAAGAACACGCCTTCGTGAAATCCAACTTCAATCTCAAATAAGTGATACCCAATCAACTCCGTAGTCACTTAGAAAAATTCATACCAAATCTAGCCATTAAAATTTAAGCTCCACTAATTCTTTATAAAGCTCGATCCCGGTCTCGTCACAAAAAAAATAATCTTGTCACTTTGTCACTTTTAAATCCCAAGTATAACCATTAATCACTTAATATAACAAACTTAGCCATAATTAACTTGAGGCAACGATTTACGCCAAATTTTTAGGTGACCATTTTTACAACCAAGTCCATACGAAAGTCCATAGAAATAATAACAGCCAAGTATTCATACAACCAAGTTCATTTTGAGGTTTCCATGTATACATGCAACCAAGGCCATACGCACATAATAATAGCCATCTATTAGTTTTTTGGATCTAAGGCCCATCATCTTTATTATAACCACAGCTCAAGTACACAACAAAATCATTTTGTAAGAGTCTCGGACCAATTCAATTTTTTAGCACTAGCCTACGTCCAAAACTATAACCTCAGTCATACGAGATATAAATAAGATAAATCCCTAATTTTTAGTCACACTAACCCAACCCTAAAATATTAGTACGCCTCCATCTTCTTATCCCTCCAAACAAAAATCCAACGTAGTCATCATCCAAATGCATCTCAACCCTTATCAAATCAAGTAACAAATTTATCCTCAACACTAATTAACCAAACCATATTCTTACCAATCATCATTAAAATATAATTCATCTACCAACAGAATCTTAAACACTTGTGTACATTCATTTTAAATGAATCTTAAACAATTAAAGACCATTGTTTTCTAACTTCGACACTAAAAGATTGAAGATAGATATTTCGTCTAAGATCTGAGATAGGTCTCGGGTAAGATTGTATGGTTTTTTTTTTTCGAGTGTATGATCTATATGGGTCTTGACATTAGTTGAAACACACGAAAAATCTGAGATCTTCTTTATTATGATTCGAGTCTTTGGTGGAGATGGAGAAGGGATATAGTGGTGATATAATTTATGACGAAGGGTTGTTTAGGATTATTAGTGTGATGGGTTTCTTGTTAATTGTTGAATTAAGGATGTGATGTTATTATTGATGTTGTGGTTCGATGGGTTGATGTTGGTTTGTTTAAACTGCGTTGATGTTGTGTATGGTTTAACGAGTCTGTGTCTTCTTCTTAGTTTCTGTTTTGGTTGACCTTGAGATATTGAAGTGACTCTTTGAGTTTTGACCGGGTCAACTCGGTAAATACCGAGTTGACTCGGTTTGCGTTGTGGTTTAGCAAAACGCAACACCCTCGAGGCAAAACGCAACCTGCTGTTTGTAGTCAAAACGCAATGACTTGACAAAATTTTGGCAGCATTTCTTTTCACAAAAATCATAAAAATGTCTTCAAAACGCAATCAAATCTGTCAAAACGCAATGGTCAAAACGCAGTTGACCACACCAAAACGCAGTTGACTTTCTCCTTAAAATTCGGATCTGGTTTTGTCTTTTTCTCTTGCATCAAAACGCAACCAAGAAATACATAAAGAAACATACCCAGATATGCTTCATCTATTTCATGTCTTTTAGGCACCAAGAAAAAGTAACAAAGTATAGCAGAAACTTATAACAACACACAACCATTTCCATGACTTTTTCACAAAAAGAAAACACGATGAACAGTAATCTCGTGTACAGTACATGAACAGTACTGTGATATGAACAGTAACCGGGATGTGAATAGTAATAGTGACAACAAAATGAACAGTACCAGTGAGACACGAGACCAACCGGACACAAAATGTAACCGACCCAAGATTGAACCGAGGCTCTGATGCCAATTGTTAGAAACAAAGAATTATTGATCCGGTGGTCTTGGTAACTCAAACCACATGATGTTCATGTTTAGAGAGAGAAAGTTAGAAAGAGAGAGATGGATGGAGAGAATAAGTAAAAACACACTTAGATGTAGGTGTCAAATGATTTCTTCCAACACCCTCTCCATGTGTGGAGAGGGTTTAAATAGTTC
>BQNB010189958.1:1334-11825 GCA_026074375.1 Tanacetum coccineum | reverse complement strand
AACCAAGATGGAAGTGTGATCTTAGAGTTCGGGTTACCCCCAAATCCAACTTCTTTAAGCACACAAAGCAAGCCTGGATTGCGAGAAGTGAGAAACTTTTTTATGAGTAGTGCAGTATCTACACGAGCAAACTCTGCTTCCAATACGCCAGGTTCCTGCATAAACAGGTGACAAACCAGTTAGCCGAAAGATGTGAGTTATGCTAATAGACATTAAACGGAATACCAAATAAATTTGCGTCAACTTTGATTCAAATACTTTCAAATGTAAGTTTTAAAAGTGCTGAACTATTTTAACATTCAACTGCTTTAAAGGCGGTGGACTATTCGTATATACAACAATTGCCACAACTGTCTTTTTTATCCTTTTATAGAGTGTAATTACGAGTAGACAGAATGTGTAATTACTTATCTTTTTCTTTTCCATAGCAATTCATCATCAAAAGTCTCGATGTATGCATATGCTCAATTGAGCATTCGTTCCGAAGTATACGATCAGAAGACAGTATTCGAGTCAAAGTGCAACATAACAATGTACTTTGGTAACTCTTTTTATGTTCAACATTAGTAATTAATTATACTTTGATCCATACCAATTTAATCTCGATGTTCCATATGTGGAATTGTTCTTTGATCTATACCAATTTAGTCACTAAACTTAGAAATGCATTCCATTTTTTCCATTTTCGATGTCATAAAACAACAGTCGTTTTTTAAGTTCGATGCCTAAAATAGCACGGATCAAAGTACAATGACCAATGCGGACACATAAACACATTGCTATTTTAAGACATCAATGCTATACAATGACTCAAACAAATGGTCATATCACATGTAAATATCCAGTTAAGACCCGTATTGAAGTGTGGAAACTTCATCACCATTAGAAACGTAATGAGGTAAATTTGTAATTTCATGGACACCTCCTAATATATTGCGGTATAGGCATCAATATATAGACTATTTTGGTAATCATCTTTCTAAGAATGAGTTTGCTTAAGTGACTGAATTTCCAAATTAGCTCGTTCTAAAAAGAAAAGTATAATTAACATGTCCCGGCCTACATTCTTAAATCATTGATTCATTGAATATAATTAGTACAGTAAAACTGTAAAACATAAGGCCAACACATTAGCCCCAATTTATAAGCACAAATACAATGAAATACAAACAATATCAATCAACCTAGGGGGTGTTTGTTTCAGCTTATATAGCCCGGGTTATGGCTTATTTGGTTTCGGGCATATGTTTCATAAGCTCACTTTTTGTGGCTTCTTTGAAACTTTTCGGCTTTTATAAGTTCATTATGACATAATAAACTAATATAAGCAAAAAAATTCAAAATAAGCCAAAAACGTAAGCTTATGAAACATAAGCCCAAAACCAAATAAGCCATAAGCCGGGTGATTACAATCAAACATAAATCAAAACATAAGTACAAGCAAATGCTGTAAAGGTCACATTACCTGAAACCGGCAAATATAATAATCACTCCCAAAATTCTTCCTCATACTCTCAATCGGCTTCTTAACCGGATTCCTAGGACTAAACACAACACTCATATTAACCAAAGCCTTAACTCTATCAGGCCTCAACAAACAAAAGTACCAAGCAAGCCCACTAGTCTCCTAACAATAAGAAAAAACAGTTTACTCCTGGCCGAAATACGCAGAGGTTAACGCCAATAGCCGCGAAGGTCCGGCTATATGGGGTATACCTAAGAAGATAAATGGGTCTTTGGTGTCTCCAAGGTACCAAGAGCTCAGTGGAGCCATGAAGGAAATGATGTGATAGTTGGATGTCTTGACAAGATGATTTTGGGTTATGTTCATTTTTTTACCCCATATGAATGGGGTCAATTTGGGTTATTTGACCTAAGCGTTCAAGTGCGCTTGAACCATTATGTTTGTCAGGAAAGCCGTATGCCTAGAAACCCATGTGCCCTTCGGGCTGCTGATGATTTGGCTTCGAGGAAACGGCGCGGGGCAGCAAGTGGTGATGAGTCAAGATGGTTCAGGGAACTTTGCTCCTAATAATTCAGCTGGTTATTTTGTGGTTTATGTGACTGCTCGTTTTTATGAAAAGTATGTTAACATTCCTAAGAACAAGAAGTATCTAATGATGATTGGAGATGGTATTAATCAGACGGTGATCCCTGGTAATCATAGGGTTATTAATGGTTGGACTACATTTAATTCCGCAACATTCAGTAAGTTTCTTACAGCCTGCTTTGAAACTTACCAAATATAGCCTACTCTAAAAATTACCAAAAATAGCAACATAGTACTTGATAACGTATATTATGAGCAACCAAAAAAAGAAACTTACTGGTCATTAGTTTCATAATATAGAAACGTATAGTGGGCACCAGGCCCAATTACAACAAATAGCAGACCGCTGACCAGACAAGGGTGAAGCCTCCGGATCTTTCTAAAGACCACGCAAGTATCTTCTAAAGGCCGCACCCGTGCACCTCGCGGACAAACACTGACCGCTGGAAGATTGTTGTGAGAAACTGACAATTCCGCCAATGCTATCCGACCTCTGGAGAAACACACGCCAAGCAAATGGTCTAGTTGAAAGAAGCATAAAAGAAGCTTAGGGGAGAATAAAAGCACGGCTTGAGAAAAATTAAGCAAGATAGGGTAAAGATTGGTTGGAAGAACTTCCGCACGTCCTATGGGCTCACCGTACAATGATCAAGTCAAGTAACGGGGAAACACCATTCTCGTTAACATATGGCACGGAAGCGGTCATACCGGCGGAAATAGGCATGCCAACACTTCGGACCACGGAGGTGGATCAGGCTAATAACAACGAAGCTTTGGGGATCAACTTAGACCTGATAGAAGAAAGAAGGGAGCAAGCAGCCATACAAGAAGCAAAAAGCAAGAAAAAGATGGAAAAGTATTACAACTCAAGAGTCCGCGGAACAAGCTTCAAACCGGGCGAAATGGTCTACCGCAGCAATGAAGCAAGTCATGCCCAGGACGGAGGTAAACTCGGACCCAAGTGGGAGGGACCATATGAAGTTAAAGAATCACTCGGAAAGGGGGCTTACAAGCTAAAAGACCGCAAAGGAAATGACGTACCAAGAACGTGGAACATTTGTAATCTCAAAAAATGTTATATACATGAAATGTAAGAATTCGCCCGGCACATGATGCTCCGAAGGGCAATATTTGTATTTGTTTGCATATTTTGAATTTCAATGAAAAAGTGGGGATTAGCTACCCTCACAAGTTTTAAATTTTAAACTATCTTTACTTTGCAAAGTTATATTAATCGTTAAAGCATGCTTGCACGGAGCCACGCTCCACAAAAATATTATCCCGTATAATAAAGGTTGAGCAACCTCAAAATTAGCTCAGGCGCGTAAGAGGTATTGCAAGCCCGGCGCCGGGAGAATAACCCACAAATATTCACAAGACTATCCTAATAAAAATATCACACGTGATATAAAAAGATAGCAACAACATTTATATACAACGGATATATCTAAAAATTGTTGTAAAGCCGGTTACATGAAAAGTACCGCAACAAAAAAGGCCACATACGGCCGCGGTATACACTATAACAGGACGAACTATAAATAGCCAGGATATCTTAAATGCTCATAATACAGCATCCCGAGCTTCTTCATCAAGTTGAGAAAATGTTAGGCCATCTCCGGATGAGGCATTAATCTTTCATTCACTTTCCGAACCTAGGATAGCGTTCTCCGGAACCACATCCGTTGAATCCGGATTGTCGTAATCTTCAACAGAAACGGAGGGATCAGCAGGAGGAACAATGACTACAGTGGATAACACGTTAGTAGCAGGAACCTCAGCAGGCGGTTCAATCAAAGCCTCAGCGGATAAAGGATCATCAATGGACGCAAATACACCTTTCAAAAAGGGGAGACGTTCAATAAGATTTCTTTCCATCCATTTTTCTCCACTCGCCACGGCATATACCAAAGGCACTCATACAAGGCTTGGCTCCCAATTTATGACCCTCATCCTCTTATGATGGACGGGAACCACAATTAGCTGACTTGCCATCGGGTTGAAGATCTGTATCCATAAAACTGACACCCAAGGTCTCTAAATAATCCACGACAACGTCCAAGTTGGAAAAGAATCCATACAACATCCCAAGTACTAGGCATCCCCACCTCCTATTTAAAGACTCTTGAAGAAGCGAAAGGTTAAGGTCACGGAGTTCACGGATGACGGAATTAAAATCATCTTCCGCAGAAGGAATATAAGCCTCAAGATCAGTCAAACACCTACCAGCTACGCCCCTTGCTCAACTCTGCGCTTAGCCCTACCAGCATCCCTTTCTCTATAGCTCGACCAAAGGCATGACCAAGAGCCTCCATATAAAACTCCCCCCATATGAATTAAGGCACTTAACCAACAAAGAAGGCTTCATCCCAGATTTAAGTAACCATTTCCCCCCGACCAGCAATAACGTTGAGGAGGTGCGGATGGAAACTTTCTTGAAAGCGCATACAACACCGGGTGAAATCAGCATCAATCTCGGCCAACCTAGTCCTAAGGGGCCGCATAAGATTATCTTGATATTCCTCTAACTGTTTCAAGAGCCCCTCATACATTTCCAGCTTCTCACGAAGGTCCGCAGAAGAAACCTCCAGCTCACGCACCTAAGAAATACATATATGTATGTGTGAGGAGATGCGAATAAACAAAATTGTGAAAAAATAAGTTAAGGATTAGAAAACTAAACCTAAAGAAAAAAAAAGAACCACAATAAAAAAAGATTTTGATTCTGACGTAGATAGACTTCAGGAGAAGAAGACGCTACCCAGAATTCAGGAAAGCACCATGGATCTTTTCAAAACAAAGTCAACACACTGTCCGACACAAAAATTCGTGCTAACAAAAGTAAACCACGAACAAAGCTTAAAAAAAAAAAAAAAAAGAAGGGAGTTGCGTACCTGAGCAGCAAGCAACTTGCCCCCCACGAAAGAGAGTTCTTCACAACTGGAGGCACTCGAGACCAGTACCACAGCACGAGTTGGGGATCAAAAATAGTATTTCAACTACCGTCGACATCCTTCCCTTGCCCAAAAGAAGTTAGACTCAAAACTTCAAACTACCCTAGTCTCTCTGCCACCAACAAAGTGATTTTCACCCTCCGCAAGGGTTTTTACTCCATTTTCCTCTTCTCACAAGATTATTATACAGCCGCGAACGCATCTCACCTCAAGAGCTCAAACTCAAGTTTGCGATGTCAGGTTTTTGACACAAAAGAAAACTAACATAAGTGGTATGTTCACTAATTTCTTTATGAAATCATAGATATGTTCACTAATTTCTTGAGGCCTTTCTTGGTTAATATAATGAGCAAAGCCTTCCATTATGACAAATTCTTGCAAGAAAGGAACATGTTTACTTAATCCCCCTTTGTGTATAAAGTCCTTCACACCAGGTGTATTATAAGTCAAGTCCAGATCTCCAACAATAAACTTAACCGGCAACTTTATTTGCTCACCCGTCCATGCAGTAGTCAATTCCCAGTTTCTACACCAATTGCACATACAATACTGTCAGTAGCTGAGCTCAGTGCAATTTACAATTTTAACACAGGTTGTGTTAAAATGGGTTGATTTTAGACGGGTCGAAATGGGCCGGGTAGGGTTGGCCAATTTACAATTTTTAGTCTTTTTTTAGTAAACGATGAACGTGCTGACTATGATCACTAAACGATAACATTACAATACTTATTAGATTGTAAGCATTATAACTTGAATGAATAATGGTAAAACCACAAAACTTTCAACTATTAGCCTCTGAAACTTTGCTCAAGTCACTTTTAGCAATAATTCTACAGGTACCAAAAAAAAGGATAGGAGACTTAATCAATTAAATTATGAAAGGTGGTTAGTTAAAGTCAAACATAAAAAAGTTGAGAGAATAATCAACTCAGAAAAGGTTTAGGGGTTGCACCGCTAAAACGATGAGCGTTTAGTGGTTTTACCATTTTCAGCTCTTAACTTTCAACTTGTTTGACCCGTTTGACATAATACATAACTCAATTGACAGATCTAAAACTGCCACATCTAAGTTTTCATGCCTAACGCCAAGTATACACAGACATGGAAAAGATTCTTACAGATCCATAGCTCGATAGTAATTCAATCCACCAGTGAAGCCTGTGCGTCTGAACTTGGAGGCAAAATAATTTACATCGTCTTCTGAAAACCAAGATGGAAGTGTGATCTTAGAGTTCGGGTTACCCCCAAATCCAACTTCTTTAAGCACACAAAGCAAGCCTGGATTGCGAGAAGTGAGAAACTTTTTTATGAGTAGTGCAGTATCTACACGAGCAAACTCTGCTTCCAATACGCCAGGTTCCTGCATAAACAGGTGACAAACCAGTTAGCCGAAAGATGTGAGTTATGCTAATAGACATTAAACGGAATACCAAATAAATTTGCGTCAACTTTGATTCAAATACTTTCAAATGTAAGTTTTAAAAGTGCTGAACTATTTTAACATTCAACTGCTTTAAAGGCGGTGGACTATTCGTATATACAACAATTGCCACAACTGTCTTTTTTATCCTTTTATAGAGTGTAATTACGAGTAGACAGAATGTGTAATTACTTATCTTTTTCTTTTCCATAGCAATTCATCATCAAAAGTCTTGATGTATGCATATGCTCAATTGAGCATTCGTTCCGAAGTATACGATCAGAAGACAGTATTCGAGTCAAAGTGCAACATAACAATGTACTTTGGTAACTCTTTTTATGTTCAACATTAGTAATTATACTTTGATCCATACCAATTTAATCTCGATGTTCCATATGTGGAATTGTTCTTTGATCTATACCAATTTAGTCACTAAACTTAGAAATGCATTCCATTTTTTCCATTTTCGATGTCATAAAACAACAGTCGTTTTTTAAGTTCGATTCCTAAAATAGCACGGATCAAAGTACAATGACCAATGCGGACACATAAACACATTGCTATTTTAAGACATCAATGCTATACAATGACTCAAACAAATGGTCATATCACATGTAAATATCCAGTTAAGACCCGTATTGAAGTGTGGAAACTTCATCACCATTAGAAACGTAATGAGCTAAATTTGTAATTTCATGGACACCTCCTAATATATTGCGGTATAGGCATCAATATATAGACTATTTTGGTAATCATCTTTCTAAGAATGAGTTTGCTTAAGTGACTGAATTTCCAAATTAGCTCATTCTAAAAAGAAAAGTATAATTAACATGTCCCGGCCGACATTCTTAAATATTTGATTCATTGAATATAATTAGTACAGTAAAACTGTAAAACATAAGGCCAACACATTAGCCCCAATTTATAGGCACAAATACAATGAAATACAAACAATATCAATCAACCTAGGGGGTGTTTGTTTTGGCTTATATAGCCCGGGTTATGTCTTATTTGGTTTCGGGCATATGTTTCATAAGCTCACTTTTTGTGGCTTCTTTGAAACTTTTCGGCTTTTATAAGTTCATTATGACATAATAAACTAATATAAGCAAAAAAATTCAAAATAAGCCAAAAACGTAAGCTTATGAAACATAAGCCCAAAACCAAATAAGCCATAAGCCGGGTGATTACAATCAAACATAAATCAAAACATAAGTACAAGCAAATGCTGTAAAGGTCACATTACCTGAAACCGGCAAATATAATAATCACTCCCAAAATTCTTCCTCATAGTCTCAATCGGCTTCTTAACCGGATTCCTAGGACTAAACACAACACTCATATTAACCAAAGCCTTAACTCTATCAGGCCTCAACAAACAAAAGTACCAAGCAATCATAGCACCCCAATCATGACCAACAACAAACACTTTATCCAACCCCAAGTGATCAATATGAAAAACAGTGTACTCCGTGGCCGAAATAGGCGCAGAGGTATCGCCATAGCCGCGAAGGTCCGGGGCTATAGTGGGGTATCCTAAGGAAGATAAATGGGTCATTTGGTGTCTCCAAGTGTACCAAAGCTCAGGGGAGCCATGAAGGAAAATGATTGGTGAGTTGGTTGTCTTGACATGGATTTGGGCTATGTTCATTTTTTACCCATTTATGGGTCAATTTGGGTTATTTTGACCTTAAGCGATTCAAGTGCGCTTGGAACCTTATGTTTGCTGGAAGCGTATGCCTAGAAACCCATGTGCCCTTCGGGCTGCTGATGATTTGGCTTCGAGCAAACGGCGCGGGGCAGCAAGTGGTGATTAGTAACGTTGTGGTGGTGAGTCAAGATGGTTCAGGGAACTTTGCTCCTAATAATTCAGCTGGTTATTTTGTGGTTTATGTGACTGCTCGTTTTTATGAAGAGTATGTTAACATTCCTAAGAACAAGAAGTATCTAATGATGATTGGAGATGGTATTAATCAGACGGTGATCACTGGTAATCATAGGGTTGTTAATGGTTGGACTACATTTAATTCCGCAACATTCAGTAAGTTTCTTACAGCCTACTTTGAAACTTACCAAATATAGCCTACTCTAAAAATTACCAAAAATAGCAACATAGTACTATTTTAGATGACTTTTGACTGACAGATGCAGCTAATTTCACAGTGTCGTCCTTTATATCAGGCGATGAGTTTTTGCCTCAGACTGGTGTGCCTTACGCTGGTGGGTTATTATCGAATGTTGATTACCCGATCATGTATAGAATTTGAGGGACTGAGTTTATTTATAAGTATCACATGATTATTTGAACATTACATGAATTTTATACCCCTTATGGATTTTTTTTTGTAACTATCACCATTTTTATTTCTTTGAGTCTTAATGGTTGTTTAGATAAAATTAACAAAAGTAAATGGTTCATTCCTTATGCATGAATTAAGTTAGATTTAAGAAAGGTTACTAACCGGTTCCACGGCAAACATTAGATAAGTAACGGAAAATGAAAACACATGTTTCTCAACTCCTAAGCGCCCGTAAACACGATGATATGCTCTTTAAATCCAGACTCTCAGAAAAACAGCTTATTCGGGTAGTCTGCGTTTAAATGTAATATGTCGTTGCCTAACTTGCCTTTGCCAAGACGGACAACAGCGCCAACAATACACAATCCTGCTGGGGTTTGGCCGGGTATGAGCAGGTTTGACCAGGTTTAACCGAGTATGGTCGGGTATGACCGGGCTTGGCCGGTTATGACCGGGTTAAGCTGGGTTTGACCGATTTTGGACGGGTTTGACCGGGTATGCCTGGGTTTGGCCGGGTTTGACCGGTTTTGACCGGGTCTGACCGAGTGTATTGCCAGGTTTGAGCGGGTATGGTCGGGTTTGACCGAGTATTGTAACGTTTGCCCGGGTATACCCGGTGACCGAGTATTGTCGGGTTTGAGCGGGTATGGCTGGGTTTGACCGTTTGAGCAGGTATGGCCGGGTTTGACCATATTGTATAGCCGGGTTTGACCGGGTTTGGTCGGGTTTGGCCGAGATGGACCAGGTTTGGTTGGGTTTGTCCGGGTTTGGCCGGTTTGACCGGATATGACCCCCAAATTGATTGGTATGCTGATTAGTGTCTTTGAGCTTTGAAGAAATTTGTTTTCCGACTCTTGCATATTCACCTTCTGGTAAAAATGGTACGGTACCGACCTATACGAGTACAGTTTTTCTATACCCGGTACGGTACCGGTACCACAAAAAAGGTGGGGAAAAAACGGTACCACAAATCCGCTGCGGGATCAAAACGCGAATTCGCGTTGGCTTGTTACATCGAACATGAAAATTATGTAGTGATAGATATGTTTAAACAGCTCTTTAAATCCAGACTCTCAGAAAATTATGTAATGATAGATCAAAAAGAGCTAACAAGCCGGTCAAAGAAGCTTTACCCAAACACCCCTGATACAGTAAGAGTAAAGATTTTCATTCCACAAAATCACATTCATCTTGCCAAACACCCCATCTATATCTGCGCATTACATCAGGTCTTTGAGTATCTTGAGTTCATTACGGTCCAGGCAACTTATATTTTATTTTTAAAGGCAATTATATTAAGAAAGTAAAATTAAAACTAGCAAGTAGCTAGTAATACATCGACGCGATTGTGACACCACCTTCACATTGACCATAAAACCTAACAATTACTCTAGGACCAAATAAGAACGCCGGAAAGTGAAAATCACACAAACAAAAGGTAAACCCCGACCTCCAAACGCAGTATCACTAAGGGCATTCACCTAATAGAAAGTATGAGAACGACTTACAAACGACCACGAATCTGACCAAGTGGCGACACTGCAAAAAGTAGAAATGGTTGACCGTAGAAGCCTCAAACCAGGTAACTTATAACGTGCCAAGAAACATATTTCTGTCAATTAACATGAAAACTCCAAACTGAGAAGTTTACAAGACGTGTCCTAATGATCTGTTATTCGCGTAAATAACTTTTGACATAAGTGGTACACACGATCACACCAGAAGAGTATTTTCAAAACTTCTTGATGAAATCATAGATATGTTCAC
>BQNB010189957.1:0-10002 GCA_026074375.1 Tanacetum coccineum | reverse complement strand
GTTAGTACTGCGAGTGCACCAGTTACGACTGCTGGTGTAGCTATTAGTACTGTTGAGCCTAGAACTCCTCCTACAACAACAACAATCTTTGATGATGAAGATGTTACTATGACAATGGCTCAGACTCTGATAAAGATGAAGGAAGAAAAAGATAAAGAGAAGGGAGTTGCTTTTAAAGATGTTGAAGATTCTTCTAGACCTGTCAGATCAATAACTACACTTCAACCTCTTCTAAAGATTGATCTAAAAGCCAAAAGTAAGAGTGCATTGGTTGAAGAAGAGCTAAAGAAAGTAAAAAGAAGAGATCAAGGGTTAGCTCAAATTGAAAGTGATGCTGAGTTAGCTCAAAGATTGCATGAGGAAGAGTTAGTAGAGTTGGACAGAGCTCAAACAGAAAGACAAAGACAAGAAGAAGCTACTAATGCTGCTTTGGCTGAAGAGTTTGATGAAATTCAAGCCAGAATTGATGCTGATGCTTTGTTTTCTACAAAGCTCCAACAGGAAGAGAGAGAGCAGTTCACCATTAAAGAAAGAGCACAATTTTTGGTAGAGACAATAGCAGCACAAAGGAAGTTTAGAGCTGCTCAAAGGGCTGCAGAGATCAGAAGTAAGCCACCTACTAAAACACAGTTGAGGAATCTTATGATGACTTATCTAAAGAACACAGGTGGTTACAAACACAGTCAGCTAAAAGGAAAGACTTATGAAGAAATCCATGAGTTGTATGAAAGACAACAAAAGAGGAATCAAGATTTTATACCAATGGATTCAGAGAAAGAAGCTCAGAAGTCAGGTAAAAGATTGAAAAGAGTTGCAGGATCATATGCAACACAGAAGTCACCCAAGAAACCAAAAGTAATGAAATCTGTAAAGAATGTTACAGAAAAAGAAGCAGCAGAGTATGAGAAGGAGAAGGAAGAACTCAGGTTAAGCTTAAAGATAATTTCTGGTGATGACAGTGAAGTAAACTATGAACCACTATCCAGAAGATTTCCTATTGTGAATTGGGAATATAAGTTGCTGGGAAATATGGATGCAAAAGACATGTATGTTTACAAATTAACCAAAGCTGATGGAAGTTTAAGCTATCATGGAGACATGCAAGCCTTCTGAAGAAGACTTGACTGGCAAGACTTGAATGACCTATACAAGTTAGTTCAGGAAAGGTTTCAAGATCATCCTCTTGAAGGACATGCTTTGTTGCTTTGGGGAGATCTAAGGATGATATTTGACCTATATGAAAAGGATGAACTATGGATGAACCAACTGGATTGGAAATTGCTAAAATGTAAATTGCATGAAAATTATGGAGTTTACACTTTGTTTTTGGATGGTACACCTATGGAGATTAATATTCTAGTAGAGAAAAAGTACCCACTGATCAAGGAATTATTAGAGAAGGTGCTGAACTTGCAGTTAGAAGCTGAAGAAGAAAGTACTATGGCATTTGAGCTTATCAAGTTCATCAAATCAATGCTTGAAGAGTATTAAAATGTGTGGATACATCCTCCTAATGACCAAGATGCTTAAACTGAAGAAACTTGATGATTGACAAGTAAATATCAAGTTTAGGGGAGGATTTTTGGGAATTTTGAGTTACTACTACCAGTATTACTTTTCTACTGCTGGTTCAAGATTGATATTGCTGTTAAAGTTTAAAGAAAATAGTCTAAGTTATTAGTACTGCTAGTTGTAATAGTTAGTGCTGCCAGTACAAATGTTAGTACTGCCAGTATAGTTAGTACTGTTAGTTAATAGTTAGTGTTGTTAGTATTATATAGTTAGTACTGCTATTATGATATGCATGAGTTAAATTAGGAATAGATATGCATGATCATTATACGCGTTTTGTAAGCCCATTAGGGTTTCCTTAGTGTATAAAAGGAACCCTACGGCATAGTTAGAGATATATCAATTTTTCACAGCAAACACATATCTCATAGTTAGTTATTCTGTAACCTTGGCAGAATATTTGCAATCAATATATTCAAGTTTAGTATTCATTGTTCTTCTTAGTATTGCAAGTTAGATTCCGCATAACTTGTAGTATTCACAATCATAGTTTCTCTTATAGTTAGTTTGGATTTATCCAGGTTAACTAAGCTTTAACAAGCTAAGAAGATCTGTTTATTTGGGACTTCACAAGTGGTATCAGAGCTTGTGGAGAAACTCTGAATAAGAAGAACTTTATCAGATCTAGATCTCTTCCTATAATACACAATGTCTGGTGAAGAACCTGCAACACAAATAGCACCAGTAGAATCTCCTCAAATGGTGTCTACTGTAAAACTTCCTATCCTCAAGAAGGGTGAATATACCCTTTGGAGCATGAGGATGGAGCAGTATCTCACTAACACAGATTATAGTTTGTGGCAAGTGATCTTGAATGGTGATGGTCCTATACAAGTAACAACTGATGAAAAAGGTGTTGAAACTGAAGTACCTCCAAAGACTGCTCAAGCACTATTACAAAGACAAAGAGAAAGAAAAGCTAAAAGCATTTTGCTTTTGGCTATTCCTGATGAGTATCAACTGAGGTTCCATGGAATAAAGGATGCAAAGTCTCTGTGGGCTGCTATCAAGAGTAGATTTGGTGGCAATGTTGAATCTAAGAAGATGCAGAAGACTGTTTTGAAGCAACAATTTGAAAACTTTTCTGTATCTGACACAGAAGGCTTAGATAAAGCATATGATAGGTTTCAAAAACTTATCAGCCTTCTAGAAGTTCATGGTGCAGCTGTTCCTAATGAAGATGCAAATCAGAAATTTTTAAGAGCTCTACCTTCATCATGGAACAATGTAGCCTTGATTATGAGGAACAAAGATGGTATAGATGATTTGGATATTGATGATCTATACAATAACCTAAAAGTGTTTGAAGCTGATATCAAAGGTTCCTCTGGATCATCTTCAAACTCTCAGAATGTGGCCTTTCTCTCTGCAGAAGACACTAGCAGAAAACAAAGATTTAGTGAGGGACAAACGGTGAAATAATGACGAAAATTTGAAATTACTAAACTGCCCATCGTTGAAAAGTCAAACTAACACCCGTTACGTATAACAGGGCTCGAGGGACCAAACGGGTAAGAACAATGACAAAAAAAGACTAACGACATTGACCCCCGTTATCTAGGGACTGAATCCGCAATCGAGCCTAACCTTGGGGACCAACAGTGTAATTTACCCCCTTGTTTTTAACTCCTTCATCAATGTAAACTTACACATTTCAGTCGATGTTTAATATGGTTTTTACGACCATGTACTTTTTTAGGCCCTTGTTTAATACTGTTTTTACGACCCTTCACATAAATCAATCTTACTTAATAGATTTACGAGTAGGCTCTATGTGGGAACCTAGTGGGAAGTTGCTTTATATCCAATTGACTTACATTTAAACGTCTCCATAAAATGGGTAAATTTACGTATTAAAAAAATCTGTGATATTAACTTCGAATCTTAGGCTACAAATATCAGTCACACCAAAAACTCCATCCTCACCGGACACATCAGCACCACATCAGCTTTCTCTCTGCTACTTTTTACCCTCACTCACCTTCACACTACACTATTATCAATCACAATATCCCTCACCATTATACCCATTTTTTTATTAAAAACTAAAACTTTTATTCAATAATTAAAAACGATTACATAAATTAAAAAAGGTACGCCTACAAAATTAAACGAAAACATTACATAGATAGATTAAAAACGTAAAATCAACCGAAAAGTCTCTGCCTGAGTCTCTCCTTCAATGCTTCATCGGTCGTCGTCTCATATAACGGTTCGTCTCTTTTACAGTTCTCCATGCGTCGAACTTACAGCTCCGCAGCTTTGAGTTCCAGCTCTCAATTTTTTATCTTCAATAACTCCGACATTTCTTGCTTCTTTTGAATGTTGTACGGGTCGCTGGCCATTACATACTCGCTAGCCATCATCTTTGCCAACTCTGCCACATCAAAAGAACTTGTTGAACTTGTCGCTTTCATTTTCCTCTTTGCTTGGTCTCTGCCCATAGGTCTTGGTCGACGAACTTCCTCCACTTCTTCCACTTCATTTTCGTCTTCGGATCCGACCGTAGTATTCAAATTGATACTTCCTTCTCCTGAATCCTTCGTGTTGAACGAATTAGAGCCGCTCGACTTGTAACTCTTGTTCTTGCCATCCTCCTTCTCTTGCCTAAATGCTAGAAGTTCACCGCTATTCCATTTTTCACTATCTTTTAAAACCTCCCTGCAATGAAGTAGTGTAAACGGGACTCCATACTCAGCTTGATAACCTATCAATGCCCTTTGAAGATAATCTGTGTCGCTGGCTCCACTAGTGTACATCTGAACAGCGTTAGCGTACACACCACAAAAAGTACAAACTTTCAAACGTACTTTCTTCCATTTTCCGTTAACCATATCGTATGTCCGACGCTGGGTGATCGGACATGTATCATGCATGTACTTGAGAATGTCAATCCAAAACCCCCTCTCCTTTCTCATGTTACCCTTAACGCTATCTTCGGATGTACGAACCCAACCCTTGCATAATGCAGTCTCTTCCTCAGGTGTCCATGGAATAAAACGTTGATCCACGGCTTTTTCCTTCTATGGCCTCTTCTTCGGGGCCGTTTGACGTCTTCGGGTCGGCTTCTTCTGCGTGACCGGCACTTGGATCTCTTCTATTTCTTCAACAAGGGACTGCTCCTCACGAATCAACTCCGTCCACGAAGGGGAGTACAGGTTTGTAAAGTCCTCATCCTCTAAACTAAATTTCCAAACGGGAGATGAAGAACCGCGAACGCTAGGTTAAGACGAAGAACCACCAACGTTGGGTTGAGATGAAGAACCGCCGAAGTTGGGTTGAGATGAAGAACCGCCAACGTTGTGATGTGAACCCTAATTGTAGTGTCCATATATGTTTGGTTGTCCGTATGGGTTGAACGCACTTTGTTGTTGTGGAGGTGCGAATGACGGGTTATTGTATGCTTTGTGGTAGTATGGTTGGTTTGGATAAACCAATTGTGGTGGTACGAAGTTGATTCGTTGTGGTTCTTGGGTTGCCGATGAAGTATTTCGTGCCGTTCAAAAAAAAAGATCAAACTTTCCGTCCGGTGTCGGGGGAGAGCCTCGGATTGTTCTTCGTTGTTGACAGTTTTCATTTCGTGGAGTGTTTTGTTTAGACATTGTGTGTGTAAAAATACTAATGGGAATAGAAAGAAAATAATTGTTAGTTATGTTTAAAATGTTTGAAGTATAAAGGGTATTTATAGGTAAATAAATGGTAGGAAAAAAAGTTTTTTTTAAATATGTTGTATCCGTTACATGGGGGGCCCACCTTTTTTCACATTGCCCAAAAAGCAACCTGCTCACCGAATACTTCTTGTTTCAGCTTTGGTCATGCGCGAGTGGGAATGGTATTATTGGGGGTCACGCGTGAGTGAGGCCTCACGCTTGCTCACGGTTCCAACCTCACGGACCAATAAATCCAGCCTTACATTTATGGTTTTGTTCACGTCATATCATGCATGCGTGCATGCCTCATCATAAAGGAATGTGATTATCGATCCTCTTATTGGCCTCATATATATAATGCACACTCTTCTTTGTTTGATGTATATTTACTAAATCTGGTTTATCAACTCCATTCCCTTGTGGGTTGGGTTAACTAAGATTATATTTACTTTGGTTTGATTATGACAATTCGCAAAATACCTTATAGGCCATCTATACTTTTTATTTTTTGGGTAAAGGGTTTCCCCTGTAAATTTTATTACGTCAAAAAAACATTTAAGTACAAAGAATGAGGGTGAGTCCCACATCTCCGCCCGTTACATGGGCATAACTAGTTCCTTAAAGGAAGATACACAAAATGACTAGACAAAAGAAACATAAATCTATTTCTTTTTGCGACCTCGAACATGGATATCTAGATTATCGCATATAGCTTAAATCTCTTGAGATCACGTGCTCGAGGATTCGTCCCATTTATTCTTCGGTTGCTCTGTGGCGAAAGATATTCAGAAGTTAATTTGTAGATGGTGGAATTTGGATGTTCATCCTTATGAGTCGTACGAAGATTGGCTCTCTTGGTTCAAATCTATCCGTTTAGGTTCTAAGACGAAAGAGGTGTTGGAAGGCGTGTTTTACGTTTCTTGGTGGAGCCTTTGGAACTTCAGAAACCAATTCCTTTTTGCGTCTCCTATCCCCCGAAAAGATGCTATTTTCGACAATATTGTTTTACGCTCTTTTTATTGGTGTGTAGCTAGATGTAATAGAACTTTAAATTGAGTTAGTTGGCTTCAACACCCTTTTTTGATTCTTTTGTAATTTTCTAGCTTCTTGCTAGTGGTTCTAATAAAGTCGCCGTTCAAAATTTTTTTTTAAAAGAAACTTTATCGAGTATAAATGTTATTTATTACAGTAGTAATTAGCATTTCTAAAATTGTATGCATTTTCAGAGTGAACAATTATTTATAACAAAAATAATACTTATTGCTAAAGAGATCTACATTCTACAGGAATACGAAATATTTGTTAAATAACTAAAATGCATTTTTTCCATTTTAAGTACTATTTTTTATTTTGAGTTGTCTTAAAATAAGTGTATATCTTGTATTCTAACCGATCAAAAGAATCTTTATCAAGTATAAATGTTATTTTATTTTTTATTTTTTTTGAACGCATAAATGTTATTTTATTAGTAGTTAGTTTTTTTTTAAATTATATGCAATTTTATTTAGAACTAATATAATACTTACTACTAGCTATAGAGATCGATAAATACGAAAACATTTAAAAGCAAACTATGAAATAAAACTTAAAAGTTTTCTATTCTTTGTCTATTTAGCACAAAAGCCAGATGTTAAAACCTTACACCAAGCATCGGCCTAGTGCTAGTACGTAAGATACTCCGTAAGATTGATGATGATGTTTATCTATTTTGGGACGATTTGGAGCATAAGTTCATGATAAGTTAGTTCTTTATTTGTTGAGAATAAGTGTACAAAATAAGAACGCCTATATGCTTTACACACGTGAGTGCCCTTTATAGCACGACAACAAACATGCTAAGAATTGTAACGATGAAAACGAGAAAACTTTTGATATTATCCAAAGGACTAGTATGTGATAATTACATTTATATGTATCTTGTCATATGTTTGTGATAATTACATTTTACAAAAAGTTTGGATAATATAAACTGAAAAAGAAGTTTGTTTATATATTTTTCATGATGTTAGAAGCACAACAAGTAAGAGACCCTTGCGATAAAAAGTCACACAGCCTAATTATATAACTTATACATTACATTTTGGATTTGAAGAAAAATTGAAAGAAAAGACTAGAAGAAACTCTAAGGAAAAGAAAAGCTTATTTTATTTGTATTTTTTAGTTGAAAGTAAACAAACATAAAGTGAAGAAAGAATTAAGATAATTTTATGCCGTTGGAAGGTGATGAGTATAACCTTTCCCATTTCAATCTCTCAAAGATATGATGGAAGGAAAATTCTAGGCCAACATTTCTTAGAAAACTTGAAAACACAAATAGTTTTTTCTTTTGTTATGTACTTATTATGTATGACAATACATAAAATGTTTAGTAGTCCGTATTTAACTTTCTACATTGTAATTTTGCTTACGTTTTATAATTGTAGGTTATTGATAAATATTTTTATACAACAAAATATTAGGAATCGCTCACCCGATATTACTTGATACGGTTATTTTTATCTAATATAGATGACATGATGGTTTTTGGGACATAACTGGCGATTCTCTCACTCACACCACGTTTTTCAAGTCAAGGATGTTCGAATCTAGTTGGATAAGGCATTTTCTCCCTAAAATGGAAGTTCCACTCGATTGATTAAAAGTATTCCGATTAAGGTAAACTTTTTTTGCGTGAAACTTTATCTCTCGATCGTGTTACTACTAGATCGGAATTTGTCTCGTAGAAAATGTCTCGGGCATCCGTCTTTGGCTTGTCCTCTTTGTGATCACGTGCCTCGAAGGATCGTCCATTTATCTTCGGTTGGCTCAGTGCGAAGATATTCAGAGTTAATTTGTAGATGGTAGGAATTTGGAATGTTATCCTTAAGAGTCGTACGAAGTATTGGCTCTCTTGGTTCAAATCTATCCGTTTAGGTTCTAAGACAGAAAGAGTGTTAGGGAAGTCGTGTTTTAACGTTTCTTGGTGGAGCTTTGGAACTTCAGAAACCAATTCCTTTTTGCGTCTACCTATCCCCGAAAAGATGCTATTTTTGACAATATTGTTTAATATATTTGAAAAAACGCTCTTTTATTGATGTGTACTAGAAGTAAATAGAACTTTGAATTGGGTAATTTGGCTTCAACACCCTTTTTGATTCCTTAGTAATTTTCTAGCTTTCATGCTAGTGGTTCTAATAAAGTCGCCGTCAAAAAAAAAAGCTATAAGATCGATAAATCGAAATACATTTCAAAGCAAACCTTATAGGAAATAAAACTTATTAAGTTTTCTATTTCTTGGCTATTTAGCACAAAAACAGATGTTAAAACCTTACACCAAGCATCGGCCTAGTGCTAGTACGTAAGATACCCCGTAAGATTGATGACGATGTTTATCTATTTTGGGACGATTTGGAGCATAAGTTCATGATAAGTTAGTTCTTTATTTGTTGAGAATAAGTGCACAAAATTAAGAAAATCTATAAGCTTTAACAACGTGAATTCCCTTTTAAGCACGACAACAAACATGCTAAGAATTGTAACGATGAAAACGAGAAAACTTTTGATATTATCCAAAGGACTAGTATGTGATAATTACATTTATATGTATCTTGTCATATGTTTGTGATAATTACATTTTACAAAAAGTTTGGATAATATAAACTGAAAAAGAAGTTTGTTTATATATTTTTCATGATGTTAGAAGCACAACAAGTAAGAGACCCTTGCGATAAAAAGTCACACAGCCTAATTATAAAACTTATACATTCCATTAGGATTTTGATAGAAAAATTGAAAGAAAAGACAGAATAAACTTTACAGGAAAAGAAAAGCTTATTTTATTTGTATTTTTTAGTTAAAGTAAACAAACAAAAGTGAAGAAAGAATATAATTTTAATGGCCGTGGAAGTGGTGAGTAAAACCTTTCCCGATATATCAATCTCTCAAAGATAGGATGGAAGGAAATTTCTAGGGCCGAAACATTTCTTAGAAAAACTGAAAACACATATAGTTTTTGATCTTGTTATGAACTTATTATTTATGCCAAATACATAAAAAGTTTAGTAGTCCGTATTTAACTTTCTACAATTGTTAAATTTGCTTACGTTTTGATAATGTAGGTATTGATAAATATTTTTTATCAGACAAATACTAGGATCGCTCACTACTTTTTTTGTATACTTATTCTCAACAAATATAGAACTAGCTTATCATGAACTTATGCTCCAAATCGTCCCAAAATAGACATACATCATTATCAATCTTACGGAGTATCTTACGTACTAGCACTAGGCCGATGCTTGGTGCAAGGTTTTAACATCTGTTCGTCAGTGGGTGAAAGGTAAAAAAGATAATGCAACTTCTCTTAGAAAAGAATTAAAGACTAAACTTGCAGCTATTGATACTCTCATTGATAAAGGGGTTTCGTCCTCTACTCATCTTGAAGACTGTTTGGACATTATGAATCATCTCTCTTCCTTGGATAATACGGAGTCGATTGAATTGGCCCAAAAAGCTAAGGTGAAATGGTCAATTGAAGGCGATGAAAATTCAAAAAAATTTCATGGTATTATCAATAAACGTCATAATAATCTCGCTATTCGTGGCATTATCATTGACGGGGAATGGATTGAGGACCCGATTGCTGTCAAAAATGAATTTCTATCTCATTTTCAATCTTGATATGGTCTTCCTTATGCTATTGTCTCTGGAACAAGCTCAGAATTTGGAAAGAGTGTTTGTTAAAGAGGAAATCAAAGAAGCTGTTTGGGATTGTGGTTTAGATAAATCTCTTGGCCCTGAT
>BQNB010189953.1:0-11236 GCA_026074375.1 Tanacetum coccineum | reverse complement strand
TAGATACCTGCTTTTCCAGATCATGAAAAACAATTCCCTTTGCCTTAGGTTTGGCTGCCTTGATTTCCATTAAAGTCTGAGCAAAAGTTTCTTTAACTGTTGTAGGAATTGTAGGAGCAGCACTATCTTCAACACCAGCAGTAGTAACTGCTTCACCAGTAGTACTATCGTCAATCTTTGTACTATGCTCATCTTTCTCCCTAATTGTAGCATCCACAAACATCGCATCACCATCCAAAACTCCAATATCAAACATTAAGTCTTCATCCTGCCTTTCTTGAGTTTCATTAACTAGAGTTACCTCAACATCTGCATCAATATCTTCAATTCTCCTCCCCTATTTGGATACATCCACCTGAGCACCCAAACGATTATTTGAGGATTCAATTCTTCTAGCTACACCAACTTTCTTTAATCTTTTAAGCCTTGTGGTCTTGAACTTTCTCCTATTTTCTAGCTTATCAACCCTCTTCTTGAGACTAGCAATCTCAATAGCTTGATCAGATTTAGCCTTTTCTATGTCAAGAACCTGTTTTTGTAATTGAGTACATAAAACCATCAAATCAGGAAGTTGCATGCTATCCTCACCACTGGCTGGTAGATCATTGGAAGGTGTGGGTACACTTTCCTCATGCTTAGCAACTTCTGCTTCCTTCTTCTGTTTCCTCATGGACTTTTTTTTCTTCTTGGGTGGAGAAGATGTAGATGGTTGATCAACAATGTGTATTTGATTGGAATCAGTTGGATGGTTTGAATCCTCACCCACCTCTTCAGAAGGTTGAACCATGATAGTATCAAATAGACGTGTTATTCTCCCAGAAAAATCATTTCCTACTCTCTTCATGTTAGCAAAACATTTCTTTGTGTGGGGTGGATTAACATAAATCTTCTTGTGATGTGACATGTCTCCAAGCTGTTGATTGATAAAAAATTGTAGAAATCATAGATACAGCAGAAATTTAACCCCTCCATCTAAGTGTTTTACGATAGCATCAAAAATGTACTTAGACAGTTTAAATTTTGGTTTGTTGCCAAGCATATGATCAAAGAAGCCATTGTACTACTGAATTCATTCCATGCAGTGGATTTGGAACTAAGGCTTTGTGTAATGGTATGAATTAAAAACTTCCATTGCGGAGAAAAGAAAGCTTTATAAAATGTAAGCTTTTGAGAAGGTTTTTCATACCCCATCTTTGCTAGTTCTTCAAAAATTGTAGTAGTTGGCAAACAATCAGTACCTTCTGCATCTTCCAAGTGAAGATCACTTCTAATGCATGACTCCTTAATGATCATCTTCTTCTTATCAATTAGGGCTTGTAACTGACGTACTCCGTTAACCATATTGACATTTGTTGTTGCCCAAAACTGTTGAATACATAGATGTGTAGATAATTGGATTGCTTTTAACAGAAAAATGAATTAGACTTTAGCTTTCAGAAATCAATAATCTTTGTAAACCATCACTTTCTATAGTTTTTTTTCCAAGAACGTGAACACATTAGTATGTTTTAAACTAACTTAGGGCTCACATAAGATGATTTTTGATGATCAATGAGATTGAAAAAATCGAGTTAGGGTATATGGTTTAGAGAGTGTTTGAATGATTGAAATCGAATAAAGAATTAAATGAAACCCTGAATCGAAGTATTTATAAAATCACCCTCAGCAGCAAGAACTTGAACTGGCAGCACTAATTGATGCCTAACAACATTAACTTAAACCGACAGCAGTAAGTTAAACCTGGCAGCATAAAGAAATACGGGCAACATTAATTTAAGCCTAATAACATTAACTTAAGCTTAGCAGCATTAAGTTGAAGCTGAGCAACATTAATTTAATACACCAGTATTTACCTAAATTTCATTCCAAAAAGCAATTTTCATCATCAAAATTGATTCTCACAAGCTCTCTTTCTGTTTTTAAATGCACAAAATATCTCTCAATTCTTTTTGCTCAACATAAGTCACTCAATATCTGTTTTTATGCACACATATCTCTTTCTAATTTTTAAGCTCACTTTACTCTCGTCATTTCTTTTGGCATACCAAAACACAGTCTTTCTATTTTATATCATAATTCCTCTCTATATCTTTTGAGCATCACCAATGCAGACAGTTTTTGTACAATGTGTCACTCATATTCCATAATTTGCATACTGTCCTCCCACTTCTAAATGTGTTAACTTTTGAGAGAGGTGGATCATTAGACTATTTAGACGTAGTCTCAAACCTAGTTTGAGCATTTACATCCACCAATATGGTATCTTGGCACCTGGGACCACTACCTGAACCAATTTCCTAAGAACTTGGCTCATTAAGTGTTGCCATGGATTGGGTCTTAATTTATGTTACCACTGTCCTGCTCTACTTCAAAGCTAGAAGCAGTAGTGGCAGCCCTTTCTATTCTGTCACCCAACTCCTTATGGACAGCCTCGTCACCAACCTTTTTTAGGGGGACCACAAGACTGAGGTATCTTTGTGTCCTGACCTCTTTTAATTTGCCATGGTGTTTGACACATCACACACTTGTGCTTGATATTACATGTCTTTTCACCAATTTTTGACTGCAAATTCAAAACATAATCCTCCCTTCAATTCAATACCAAAAACTCAATATGCTTATCCTGCAAATGTTAGTCCAAAACCAAAAAGACACACTTCAAAATCTTTTCTTGTTTAGCAATTTTAATTATGACTAAGAGTTTTAACCAATAGTCTTAAGTATAACTAGCAATACTAATTATACTTAGCAGTATTAACATTTACCTTAGAAGTTTTAACTCTGTCTTTAATAATTATACAACAACATGCCTCTATTCATCACAAGCACACTAGAAAAGACTAGATAGACATGTGATAATTCATGAGGATCCATATTTATGCATAATCTATGATTAAAAGTTAAGAACTTTTAAGCCTTAGAGATTTAGTAATCCAATGCTAACAATTAGAAAGTTAAACCTGCTAGCATCAAAAGCTTTGGTGAGAAGATCTGCAATATTTTGGTCTGTGTGAATCTTGATCACTTGTATCAACTTCTTCTCATATGAATCACTGATGTAATGGTGCCTAATCTCTATGTTCTTGGTTTTGGAGTGAAACACTAGATTCTTCACAATACAGATTGTACTTTCGTTATCAATGTAGATTTTAGTTTTCATGAAATTGAATCCATAGTCAAGCATCTGATTTTGGATCCATAACACCTATCCATAGCAGTTAGTAGCAGCAACATATTCTGCTTCGGTTGTTGAGTTGGCTACTATAGTCTGCTTCTTACATTGCCATGAAATCAATCTCTTGCCAAGAAATTGACAACCTCCTGTTGTGGATTTCCTGTCAAGACTAGCTCCAGCATAGTCTCTATCAAAAAAATCTTCCAAGTCAAATGGTGAATCTCTAGGATACCAAAGGCCCAATTTAGGTTGGCCTTTTAAGTATTTAAAGAACCTCTTCACGGCATTAAAGTGTGAAGTTTTTGGAGTTACTTGGAACCTTGCACAAGCACAACCAGCAAACATTATATCTGGTCTAGAAGCTGTTAAGTACATCAATGATCCAATCATTGATCTATATAAGTGAACATTCACATCCTCATCTTCTTTATCTTTTATCAATGCCTTGTTTGTCTCCATTGGAGTGCTTGCTGTCTTTACTGAGGCAAAATCAAACTTTTTCAAAATCTTAGCCACATATTTATCTTGGCTAATAAAGATCCCATCACTCTTCTGTTTAACCTAAAGTCCCAAAAGAAAGAAAGTTCTCCTATAGATCTCATTTCGAACTTATCATGCATCAGTGTTTCAAATTCATTACTCATTTGTTTCTTGGTTGATCCAAAGATGATATCATCAACATAAACTTGTACTAGCAGGATATCATCTTTATGCCTTTTAATGAACAAAGTTTTATCAATTTTACCCCTGTGAAAACCATTTTCCAGCAGATAAGTTGATAATGTCTCATACCTTGCTCTTGGGGCCAAATGTAGTCCATAGAGAGCCTTTTCTACCTTGTAGACTTTATCTGGAAAGTGTGGATCTTCAAAACTAAGAGGTTGATAGACATACACCTCATCTTATATCTTTCCATATAGAAAAGCACGCTTACACACCTTATATGTGGTAACTCCCAAATCTTTGAAGGAAGCATAAGCCAAGAAATTATCTTTGGCTTCAATCCTTGCAACTTGGTGCAAAGACGTCATCATAATCTAATACCTTCCTCTTAGATACTTGAGCAACATCTAGCCTTTGTCCTTCACCACTATGCCCTATTTTCCATCTTCTTGTTTCTAAAAACCCATTTAGTACCAATTGCCCATTTGTCTCTAGGTAATCAACTAAGGTCCAAACTTTTAGTAGTTTAAATTGTAAGAAGCCATCATGCATTGCCTTCCACCCAGCTGTGGATCTTTAAAGGCTTGAACTATTCGTGGTTCCATTTGTGATAGAAACAGGCAAACAGAATAAGTCGTGAAAGTCTTTGTGATTTGTTCTCCTAAGCTTGTGAACTGAGGAAAACAAACCATGTTCTTTAGTTATCTTGGTCATGTTTCTTGTCTGTACAGGTGTTTTTAAACTTCCAATCACTTAATTTTTAGGATGATCTTTAAGAAATTTGGTGAAAGAAGTATCAGGTACTGTATAAGATGAAATTACATTGTTCATATCAACCTCTTCTTCCAAATCTTCATCATCATAAGCATTTCCGAAGATGCCAGTATTATCCATTGAAGATATATTTGGGACATGGTGGAAGGTTAAATGCAATTTTTGAAAGAGAAAATGTGTTAAAAAAATTGTTTCTTCAGATTCATTAGCAGTACTAACAGAAGGTCCAGCATTATTAACTGGTGTTGATGGAACAACAGTATCAAATGATGGTCCAGCAGTACTAATAGGTATACTAACAGTATTAATACCATTAGAACTGTTAGTGTGTTCAGTTTGCATTTCGCTTTTATTTTAACCATTCTGACTTTACTTCTTGCTTCTGATCAAGCTTCTTACTTTTAGCTGAGCTTCATTTTCATCTACTTCTGTAGGCTTCATTCCAGCATCCCCTTCACAATCCTTAGGACCTTGAGAAATTAAAGGATCAGTTGTGCATAAAGGTATTAGGATGTACTCTTGTTCAAGGTCTTTTTCCCTTTGAGCTTGACCTGCAACAATGTTATCTTTGGTTATTGCAATACCATTAGTTTTGTTCCCTGCAGCAACTGGCACATAGTTCATAGATATTGTCAAGGAATCAACATAAAAAAGCCAGTCTGGTCCATTTACTTTCACATTAGTTGTATTTTCAAGAAATCTAATGTTTAAGGTCTCTTCAACTATCCTGGTCCTCTTGTTAAATACTCTCATAGCTTTACTAACCACAGAATACCCAACAAAATTTCCCTCATCAGCTTTACCATCAAACTTGCCTAGATGATCCTTGGTATTTAAGATGGTAACAGGACACCCAAAAGGTTTTATGAAATCTATCAGTGGAGGTCTTCCACGAATAAGTTCATAAGGTGTCTTGTTTTGAGGCTTAATGACTAAGACCCTATTTAGCACATAGCAAGCAGTATTAACTGCTTCAGCCTAAAAGGTGGTTGGCAACTTAGAGTCTACTAACATAGTTCTTACAGCCTCTATCAGTCTTCTATTCTTCCTCTCAGCTACACCATTCTACTGAGGAGTCCTAGCCACACTGAATTCCTTCTTAATGCCCTTCATTTCACAAAACTGGTTCATTATACTATTCTTAAACTTAATTCCATTGTCACTCTTGATAACTTTTACTTTATGATCTAGTTGATTTTCTATTTCTATTATGAAGGTGTTTAGAATCCCACTAGTCTCATCCTTAGTGACCAAAAAGAATACCTAAAAAATTCTACTAAAGTAATCAGTGACTACTAGGCAATAAGACTTTTTCATTAAACTCTTAACATTTGTAGGACCAAACAAGTCCATATGAAGCATATGTAAGGGTTTGCTGATTGAGTTCACAAGCTTGGTCTTATAGGAGGCTTTGTGTTGCTTTCCTTTCTGACAAGAAACATAAGAATAATCATTTTAAAAAATCTTTGAAGGTAAACCTTTTACAAGGTTTCCCTTCACAATTTTATTCATTGTTTTAAAATTAATGTGCCTAAGCCTCCTGTGCCATGTATTGGATTCATCAATTGTGGCCTTAGCAATGAGACAAGTTGAACCTCCAGTGAGAACAACACTCTTTAGGTCAACACTGTAAATATTGTCCTTTCTTGGAACTCTCAGCAATACTTGACTTTTTTTCAAGTAGCTTAAAGTTAAAAGATAAGACAAGACACTCAGTGTCAGTAAAAAGAACATTGTTCTTTTTGTCACAGATTTATGACACACTGAACAGATTATACTTAAGCTCCTTATAAAAGTACACATCATCAAAATCAAGTGATCCTGTTTTGATTTTACCTTTTTCGGAAATTCTTTCTTTACCATCACCAAAGGAAACAAATCCACCATCATAATCTTCATATTCATCAAGATAGCACTTATTTCCTGTCATGTGGCTGGAACAACCACTGTCAATAACTGCTTTTTCTTTGTACTGCTTCTGTTGTGGGTTGCCCTGCACATAAAATAAGAGAATTAGACTCTTTTAGGGATCTAAGCCATTATTGACTTGGATCTGCCTCGTGCATCATTGTAAATATATTTCTTGAATGTATTTGATGCACTACTGTTTTTGGCTTTCCAAACCCAGCATACTGAGGCCTTAATAGCATTAGCCCCTTTTCCCTTATTTTTATTTACTACTGCTATATCCCTAGCAGTAGTATGTTTTACCCTGGCAGTATTAACATTTGTGTTGATAATAATGTTCTTGTTTGCAAAATGTCTGTTAAAAGACCTTAAACTTTATGAATATCCTCTTTTGAAAGCATTTGTTTTTGTTCTGGGATGGTTCACAATTGGTTTTGAGGTAACAGTGTTAGCTAATCTAACAGTATTAACTACTTTTGTATTAGCAGTATTAACTGGTCTGATAGTATTAACTGCTACACCAGCAGTACTAAGTTTCCCTGACCTAGTTAAAACTGCTTGGGGAACAAAACTTCTTTTGGGGTGTAGGTGAGTCATTTTATTAGTAATGTTCTTGTGATTCACCCTTTTTGAGTTGTTCCACACTGGCCTTACAATCTTTTTATCATACATATAATGTAGATGCTTAAAACTAACACAAACATAACAAGCTTTATTAGTCATTTTAAAATCACTTCCTAGTCTTTGGGACATAAGATTGTTCCAATTTCTTTGGTTCCCTCTAGGATGGTGTTTGTTTTGTTTAGGAGCATCTGTTTCCCTAACAATCTTAACAGATTTTATCTTTTTAGTGCTAGGTCTAACAGTATAATCTATCTCACTTTCATCATTAGAGTTCCAATCCTTAATGATTAGAGCACTAGTGTTGTTCATCCTAACAGCATTAGATTCAACTGTGTTAGAAACACCCTTATTTTTAATTATCTTATCATTACTAGGTGTAACAACAGTAGTAACATCCAAATTTTCACTTTCAACTATTTCATCCATAGATGTTAGATCAGGTTTGCGAGGTATGAAATTTCCTGTTAGAGGTGGGGGAACAAAATGATATCCCTTATCTGATCCAGACTTATCAGTTAAATTCACAAAACTTTCTACTGCGGTAGCTGCATCATATCCTAGTCCTGTTTTAAACTTGTCAATTACTTAACTTTCCAGTATGTTATTTAAAGACTTGGATGAATTTTGAAACTTCTCTAATGTTTGTTTTAACTGATATCTTTCCTTTTTTGCTTTTTCCAAATTCATTTTGTATTCATTTATGGCGTTATCTTTTAGTCTAACTTCTACTGATTCTAAACCTGCTTTATAAGATACTAAATTAAATTGAGACTTTTAGTAATCAGAAGACAAACTATCATATTATTCTTTAAGAGTAGCATAAGCTTTTACACATGTTTTAGAACAAGAATCTACCTTAGAATCTGAACTAGAAGAACTTACTGAAGATGTAAATGCCATCAATGCATGGTTTGTAGGTTGCTCTTCTTTAGCTTGGTAGCTCCAATCATATCCTCTAATTGTAGCTCTAATCATATCCTCCAATTTCATCTTGAGCTATCAAGGCATTCTGAGTAGGAGTCTCCACTGCAATAGTTCTTGTATTATTCTCTCTTCATTTGTTCTCCTGATTTCTTAGAAACCTACATTCTCTGCAAAGTGTCCATGTTTATGATAGTTGTAGCAATCCACTTTTGACTTGTCAAAACCAACTCTTTGACCATTTATATCCAACTTCTTCCCTGTTCTCTTGATAAACCTTCTTGCTCTGATTGTCAGCATGGCCATCTCCCTTTAAAGATCCATTTCTTCCAGATCATCAGGATAAAGTTGTTCTAGATCTTTTTGAGAAAGTTAAGGAGAGTTAGGTTGACTTGCAAGGAAAGCACAAATCACAGCATCACAAAGATTATCTAGTGATGTATAGTTAACACCATTACCTTGAGTATGAGTAGCACTAACTCTATGAGCAGTATCATCTGCTTTGTTAGTGTTGTTAGAGACAAATGCCACATTTTGTGAATTTTGACTTGTGCTTAATGAACTTGTATATCTAGGTTAATATATTTTCAAGTTATTATACAAGTCATCCAAGCTGATGGTTTCAATTTCCACCTTGTTCCTCTAGATTAAAGCATGAGTCTTCCATTCAGATGGAAGACTTCTCAAGAGCTTTAGGTTCATATCTTCCTGGTTAATCACTTCTTCTTGGATCTCCAACTGACTGATAAGTTTTTGTAACCTATCAAAGGTTTGATCCGTTGTTTCTGAACTTAATACAGCAAAGTTCTCATATTGTTGTTTAAGTAGTGTCCACTGAACCTTTTTGGACTCTTTGTTCCCTCCATACCTTTTCTCTATAGCCTCAATTAGCAACTTTGCATCTTGATATGAGTGGAACTTTAGTTGGTCTTTGTTTAGAAGTGCCATTAACATGGTTGCTCTTGCTTTCATTTTATTTCTTCTATCCTATTTTTCTTCAGCAGTGGTGGGTTTATACTCCTGTTTAACTGTTCCAACAGTTCTCCTCAGCACTTTGTTCCCATTCCTGATTACTTCCCATAGGAAGTAATCAGTCATAAGAAAATATTGTTCTATCCTCAGCCAGAGATCATAGTCTCCTGGGTTGAGGATAGGTAGTCTTGCAGTCAGATTGTTACTGGTAGTTTCTACCTCTATCTTATCACTGAAAAAAATAGATCTTGGATGAATTGGTTGATTCTTCTTATTCAAAGCTTCCCAACAAGCTCTGATACTACTTGTTGATCCCAATGAATAGATCTTTAACTCCTTAGCTTGTAAGGTTTAGTACTCTTGGATAAATCCAAAAATACTAAGAATGAAACTTTAATTGAATGATATAAACTATGCAAAATCTAGTTTTTACCACTAAGAAGTATTCTCATTAAAACTGTAAAGTATGTTTTGTCACAAAGATATAATCAACACAACAAGCTTCAATATATATTAATACGATCACTCTGACTTAGTGATAGGGTTTACAACCTTGAAGCTATGAATTCTATAGAAAACTGAGATGGAAAACTTATATCTTTTTATACCCCAGGATCCCCTTTTATACACCAAGGAGTCCTATAAGGCTTACAATACATTCCTAACTTATCATGATCTTTTCTATAAATAAATGTAATCTATTAATCAAATAAGTTATACATATCTTTTACAAAAATAACTTAATACGTATCTTCGTAAGTATTCTTGTTCTCCAATCAATCTTTATCTCTTTAATCCGTCATTATCCTCTTGACAGCAGTAAGTCTTCTAGCAGTAGTAATTCAACAGCAGTTGTATCTTTATAACCAGCAGCACAAACTAAGCATAAGCCGAGCAGTCTTAACTTCAACTAACAGTAGTAACTCAATACTAACAGTACTAAATTATACTAAAAGTAGTAACTAGCAGTGGTAACTTTATACTACCAGTACTAACTACTTAGCATATTTTCCATTATGTACCTGAGCAGTAGTAAGAATCCTTGAAGTCTTTTAAGTCCCAACAGCTTATGTGTCAAAATAAGAGAAATCTTATTTTTCATGGTGTTGGATTTTCAAAATAAGACATTAATTCATCAAAAAATGCTTTTCGAGGATATTTGACCACTCAAACAATGACTACTACTCTTTAAATAGAAAACGGGTCATTGTTTGAGGGGGAGATAATATCAAATATCTTCTTCATAAAATCAGTTTGTGATAAAGGAAAATGTTTTAAACAATAATTGGTTAACAATTAAAGGGGAGTTAATTAAGTTTAGCTTATGTGAGCCTTATTTGTTATGTGTTTATGCCTTTAGGGAGTATATGTGCAAATATAAGTTTCTAGGTATGCTAGTTAAAAACATTTAGGGACTATTTATGCCATTTGTTAAACTTTACTTGCCTAATAAAACTTATATAAGAAAAATGCATAGGATATTAAACTAGAGGGGGCAAAAGTGTCAAAAATGAAATTTGTTTTATAACTGTTTCACCCACCCCGTCTTTTTCACATACAACCACACACTTAGCAAGATTTTTCCCTCCCTCACTCTCATTCAAAATCACCAACCTTCATTCCTTCATTTCTAGTGATTATCAAGCGAAAGGTATAACTAGAAATTCATTCCTCACTTCCTAATCTACATATATCTCAAAGGAATTAACATTTCATCCACGATTGATCTTAAATACCCTAAATCTTGAATTAAGGTTAGTCAAAATCAAATGTGATTAAAATCTCAAATTGATTGAGGGGTTTTGTTAGTTTAGGTGTGTAGAACACTCGGTTTAAATAGTTTTGTGATTGGTTATCATTTGAATGCGTTATTGTCAATTCTTGTTAGCGAAAATGTGGGTTTTTGGTATTTAGTGTAATATCCTAGTGGGTTCTGTGCTAAGTAGTTTGTATTCTTCTCATTGAATGTGTTTGAACCTTTAAACCTCACCCTTGGTTGTAGTTTCTTGTATAAATGCATCAAAATGAATAAATTTGTTTGTTTTTTTTGTTCTTGTTGATTCTGTGGCTAAATGTTATTATAACGGATCCTAAGTGTTATTCATGTGATATGTATGCTGTTTAAACAAGTTTTGATGCTTAAAATTTCATGTTTGTGGCAATGTAAGTTTTAAAGGCGAGCTTACAACTACCTTTGAT
>BQNB010189951.1:0-11825 GCA_026074375.1 Tanacetum coccineum | reverse complement strand
TATGTTCTGAAAAATTACCGGTTACGCGGTAATCGCTTTTATGTGACAATAAAAGACCAAAAGTCAAAAAGTCAAGTCAGCCCCTAAAAGTCAAAGGGTAAAATCGTCATTCAAAATTTCAAAAATTCTCGGATGTTACAGAAAAACTTAAGGAAGAAATTTCTAAGCTTAATCAATTTAATAATAGTAGTATTTAATTTTAACCTTCCGGTGATAAATCGCTTAAGAAAATGTTAAATCTTCCAAAACCTTTCGGTGATAAATCCGGCCTAGGATTTAATTTTACCAAAGGATCAACTAGTGAGTCTAAACAAGTGAATTTTGTTAAATCACAAGAGGTTGAGTCTAAAAAAAAGTAGTAGAATTAAACTCAAGCCCAAGACCAAAATTTATGCTTATAAACAACACTAAAATACCCATTGCAATCGAAGACGAAGTAAAAAGTTTTTATAAACCTTCTTTAAAACCTGGAGTTGGCTTTACTAAGCCTAAAACAAGATCTAAGACTCCTCCTCCAAAAAGAACTAATAACTCTCACCCTCGGTCTAAAACACCACAACCTAGGAGAGATGAAGTTAGACAAAATTACCCTAATAACAATCATTCAATGTGGAATTATTCACAACAATCAAACTTTTCTCCGTGGGGAATATGTCCACCTTATATGTATCCGAATCAAATGCAACATATGCAAAATATGTTCGGGACTAACAATTTTGGACCCATGAGACATTGGGGACCAAGTGGTTGAGTCGTTACAACATTCTTGTAGAGTTGTTCATTAACATTTCTTGGAATCCGACAAGCGAATACATTTTTAAAATCTTATGACAAGTTTTCCAAAAGATTTCTCCTTCAAAAGCTTACTTAAAGATGTTGAAGAAAACACATTGTAGGCAAAGGTATGTCTTCTTTCCAAACTTCTTAGAATTTAGATTATGTTTTAAATGTTAAATGACTATATATTATTATGCTACATGTGGTATATGCTAATCGAATAAGTTATAGTTAGTAGAACATAATTTAAGCTTATGGAAATAGTGTATTCACTAGAAATGCCATTTGTTGGCTTTCTAGAATTAAGATATCTTGTTCATTATGAACTCGTCTCTCACGTAGTTGAATTAGAATTCTCTACGTACCCCTATAAAATGGAAATCTTCTATGTCCACTAGTAGCGAACTCACGTAGATGAAGAAAAATAAGTTAGTGGGTAATTATTAACATAGAAGTAGGATTAGTTTTTCATCTTACGCCAGAAAGGCATGACATCAAAATCACTATGAAACAAACTCCTTTCGACTACGACGTCCGCATCATCTACACGTCTACAATAAACAACGTCTATCAAAATCCTCTCACGAAGCTTTAACTTCATTCAATCATTATATCGTCATATATTTATCATCTTTTAAAAATTCCAAATTGTGACAATTATTTATTTCATCCGAGATAATTAATTTACTCGATTGACAAGAAGTTAATTGAAAACGTCACTAAATTCTCGTTAAATCCTCTCTCGGCTTGACAACTTGATTATTTCGTCCTAAGTAATCAAAGTATTTTTAATTAACGAAAGGTTAATTAAAATGTCAATTAAATTTCGTCAATCACTTCTAAACCATCTCTCGATCCAAAAAACTTGACAACTTAATTATTTCATTGGAAATTATTTAAGTTTACTTAACTTGACAAAAAGTTAATTAAAAATGTCAAGTATTCTTCTATCGTCTTCAACCTCATTTCTTCGACGACTATAATATATAAATTAATATTACTAGTACCTCCTGACGTATTTTGATAATTGTATATTTATAAAACTAGTCAAAATCGAAAAACAATTTTTTTTCTCAGATAGGCGGCCCCCTTAAAATTAAGGGGACCATCCGTGTTAAAATGGGCGGCCCCTTAAGAATTAAGGGGATCGACCATTAAATTCGCCAAACAACCCCTTTCTCTGCAAAACCAATTGCCAAACACACCATTTCTACAAAATCCCTTCTTCCTGCTACTGTGTGATGAACACACACTCAAAAATCATAAAATCCAATTCCCAAACTCAAAATTCATCCAATTTCGCAAGGGGCAATCACCTACAACTAGATTAAAAGCACCTGTTGTAAGATTTCTTATACTTTTTCTCTTCAATTTCATCCAATTTTGCTCTAAATCAAAATTTGGTGTTCTTTATAGCTTTTCATATTTTTTATTCTATTAGGTATAGGAAATCCATAACTATAATGATTCCCGTAGTTATAGGAATTCAAAATTTCAATAGGATTGAGTCACAAATTTTTTTTGGTTCGAAAATTTGTAAAAATATATACATTCTTTTTTATTTTTTTTTCCTGAAAAATTTCAAAACAAAAGCTTATACATTGTTGATTCATGCCAAAAACATGTTAAAAAGTTAATGCATCGTCTATCGAAACGTACATATCTAAATGTTAATTTTTCGACTCAATGAATAAAGTTTTATAAAAATAAAGAGGTGTTTGGTTTGTTTCTTATGATTGATTTTTAGAGTCGAAATGACCTTCACTAGATTTTTGTTACTTGTATAAACGCATAACTAACTTGTATAAGTCATCAAGATATATAATTCATATATATATTGATACATTTTGTGAAAAGTATAAAATAAAGGGGCGTTTGGATCAACGTTTTAAAACATAGTGTTAAGTCAAAACAAACACAATTTTACTTACGTCAAGTCATACATGATGAACTAATATTTGTCAGCAAAATATACAACTTAACGTATATCTTTCGACAATTTTAGTCAAGTATTGTATTGATTAGGGAGTGTTTGGGTCATTACCTAGATGTTGAAATATATAACTAATATATATTCTCTGACACTCTAGATTAAGTGAAAAATAAATTAAGGAACATATGGATTACCTCTTAGGTTTTTATTTTTAGAGTCGAAGTAATCCTTGTCCCACATTTGTTGTTTTTCAAAACTTTATTTGATTATTTTTTTCTTTCAATAATTTATTTAGCTGTTATCTTGTTTAGGTGACAAACATGCCTCGAGCAACAATTGGTGATACCTCTCTTACTCGTTCTTATATTCCCAAAGTATCTCAAACACCCGGTATCTCTCCTTCTATCGCACGTTTCTACAAACCTATCGAAGATCGATGTATTCATGAGGGTAGAGTTGTTGATCAACTTTACTACACATCTGATCACATCGATTGGTGTTTCATTAACATACATCTCAATTGACTCTACGAAATTAATGAGCCTATTGTCCCTCGCTTTATTCTGGACTTTTATAGTCAAGTCACTCTTCAAAAGGATGACTCAGGCATCATTCTTATCTCCTTCATGATTCAAAGCGAATTCATCACTCTTTCTCTCCAATAATTCGGTCAAATTCTTAGAATTCCATTCGATGACCAAGCCATCTTCACAAATGAATAGGATCTTGGTGCTCTTGCATACTCCCAAGACACTGAAGGACCATATCATACCGATCTTACTAATCCTGAAGAAATTCATCAATTTATTCAATTTCAACGTGTTAACTCTAACCGCAAAAACAAAAACGTCATTCTTTCAGTTAATCAAGTTATAACCAAACAACTTAGACAAGATTTGAAAAGATGGAACGAATTTATTTATGAGAATGTGTTCGGATTAGGAAGACACTGGGATCATCTCCCGGCTTGCCTTGCTCATATATTATATTGTATTCTAGCCGAGCAACAATATAATATTGCCTATTTCTTTGTCAAAAGAATTGAAAGTGCACGAGCAACTCCTAAAGCTCATCTTCCTTATGGTATGTTCTTGACACGTCTCTTTCAACATGTCATGGAACACTACCCTCACCTTAACAATGGCATTTATAATGTTGTTGAATGAGTCATGCGTCCACTTGCTCTAAGACAAGCCCATCGACCCCGAAGTGATCATGGAAAATCCTATCAGTCTGTCTCTTTAACCTCCGCCCATCATAATCGAGGATCTTTATCTCGTCAAGAAGATGATGATGAGGATGATGGTGCTTCTCGTTCTAGTACTCCATCTCCTACTACCTATCTAAACTCTCTTGAACCACTCAATTACCAACAATACAATTCCCTCTCCTTCCGAACAAAGTGATGATATCCTCTTTGAGAGACAACCTGAATTGCTTAATCAATCACAAGAGATCCATAAAGAGGTTAGAGGTGGATTCAAGTCATTCGGAAAGGCATTGCGAGGAGTCTTCGGCAAGAAAAAAAAGTGAAGATGTTGAGTGATGACTAGCTTGGTAGAATTATTGTTTTAAGACTTTATGTGAACTTATGTTAATGTTTATGTTTATGTTTAATTAATCATGTGATGACAGCCCAACTTAGTCGGAAAAACTTAAACTAGGTTAAGCTTGCTTTAAACCTCTAATTGTTATGTGATATGCTTTTAGTTATTCTTAGCTCATACATTTTATTATTGCATGCATGCATGATATACTTGTTTCTATACATATATGTTCACATGGGACTTGCTGCAAATTGACCACCAAAACACAACCTTTCTTACAAATTTTTGCAAAAATCAAATTTTTGGTCATCTAAAAAACACCAGATGGGCGGCCCCCTTAATTCATAAGGGCGGTCCCCTTAAAGATAAGGAGGCGGCCATTAATTAAGGGATCGGCCATCTGGTTCATGAATTTTACAATTTCTTTTTGCTTTTTGACCCTCTTTTACCTAGCCTCAGCTATCTTTACCTAGAATGCTTGAACAGATTTTGGAAAATCCTAAACTAATTCAAACTCATTCCATTTCCAAACCATTTTCTTCCAATAAATTCCCTCCAAATGCATATCACCACTTCACCATCTTCTTCATCCTCTATCAACCACCATAAACCACCATGGCATCCACTAGAGCTTCCATTTCCAAAGCTTCCAAAAGACCAAAAATCAACATCATTCCACCAAAACAATTGTTTGTGGATTTAACTCAAGATGACACCAAAACCCCATCACCCAAGCATCAACTCTCATCACCTAGTGCTCCTAATGCACCCTCAAAAACACCATCAACCAAAGGCACTTCCTCTTCCTCCATTGACTACACACCCAAATCACCAACCTCATCCACATCACCATCAACAAATGGTTACTTGAACTCACCAACATCCCCTCCTCCAAGAGTTCCTCCACCTCCTCCAACTCAAGAAAATGTATCAATGGACATCACTCTCACCCTTTCACCAATTACCCCACTTGATGTCTAATTTGATACTCCATCACCCTCTTCACCTATCTTTGGTCATCCTATTCCTTGGAACCTTCTTGAGGCACATGGAGACTCATGTTTGTGTTGCATTCACAACTGTACTATTATCTTTGGATTGAGAGATGAACTCTAATGCATGTTTTCTCACATTGAATACATGCTTTCACAACCTCCACCATCTAACTCACCACCACCACCATTACTTTCACCAAACTAAACATACACCATGTTTAGCCATTCTTAAATAATTGTAAACCAAGCCTTTTGCAAGCAAGTTCCATGGAAATCTAGGAATGATAGGATCTTTGTAGTTTAAATTTTATGTATGTTTTACTAATATGCTTCAAGCATATTATTTATACTTGATGTATGCATGCTTGTGTGTTATACATAGTTATCATGTTTAATGAATGAACTTTAGTCTTATGTTTTAATTATGCACTTGTTTTCCAGAAAACACCTCGCCTAGAAAAGAAAAAAAAGGGAGCGCCAGGCTTGGGTGGCCCCCTTAATTATAACGGGCGGTCTCCTTAATTTTAAGGGGACCGACACCCTAATTAAGGGGACCGGCCACGTGTTTTTTTGTCTCAGCTTGCCTATAAATACTGGACTATTCCCCACTGATTTTCTCACCTTTTGCACACACTTTCTTTCTGTTCTAAATCAGTTTATACATTCCTTTCTTTCCTTTGATCATTTAATCATAAATCCTTGTTTCCAAGTGATCCAAGCTTTGATCCTCAAGTGCAAGAGAATAATACTTCTTATCAACAAATCAAGAAGTGTTATAGTATAGTTGGTATAGTTGTGTAGATGCGTTATATCTTGTAAATCATTTGTGTATATTGTGAAGGTGTAAGTAGATTGTTGTGATCATTGTAAGTATATTTAGATCGGGGTGATCTTAGTAAGTAGTGATAGATTGGTGTGATTGTAGTAGTGTCTTGATGAAGTAAAGTTGTGAAGAAAAGTGAAGTTGTGAAGTAGAGAGAAGTTGTGTAGTGAAGCCAAGTTGTGAATTGTCGTGAAGTGGTGTGTTGTGATAGATTGGTTCTAGCTAAGATTAGAACTCGACATTTCGCTTAGTGTCAAAAATTTTTGTAAGCTAAGTCATGTACGGTTTTCTCCTCCTAAAGGCAGTTTGTTGCCATAGTGAAGATAACTCTCTAGTTTGGTGCTCGGGGAGTGGAGTAGGGCAAAGAGGTGCTTCGTTATCGAAACATTATAAATCCTTGTGTTTTGTTTGATCTTTCTAACTCTTATCTCTTGTCTTTCATATTTACTTGTCATTTACTTACATATTTGTATTGTTCATATTGTGCACATATTGGGATCACACAAAGTCGAATCTAATTTTTTATAAACAAAACATTAATTTTAAAAAGGCGGTAAACTATTCAACCCCCTTCTAGTTTTCCATAATTATAATTAAGGCATTTTGGATTTCATATGTGATTTAATGGTATAAGCACTTCATATAAGCTTTTATTTTGCAACCTCAAGTTAGTTTAGGATGTTGGTTTGCTTACTTAAGAAAAAAGGCCTACTCACAGTGCATAATTCCAATGCATGCCTTTCATGAAAATTAACGCATTAAAATTAAGCGATATGAGAGCTCTATTTTAAAATCAAGTCTTCCTATTCGCCAATACAAATTCTAAGTAGAATTCGTCAGTAAGTAATCCTTGGATTATTTACTGTTCGATTCTATATTGATATACGATCAGTTTTCCGTGTTAGGGATTTGCAGGTTTGGATCGTTGTTCATTCATTGATCATTTATATTGTTCAACCAGAAATTGTCACTACTCTTTTATTGATAACCCTAACATCTGTTTAGGGTACTATTATGTGATTTTTTTAGTTCATGTGCTCATATAAACCCGAATTCTTATTGGGGTTTCTTTGTAATTTTGAAGATTGAAGTTACTGGTTCTTTGAGCTTTTACAGTATTTGCATGGTTTGATGATAAAAGTGGGGTTCTTGGATTCAAGAGGAGGAGGTGAAAAAAGAAGAAAAAAAGAATGGTAATGGTTTGGTCGATGCTTGTTTGGACCCTTCTACTGAGGTTACATATGTGACGAAAAAGGTAATGATTTCTCTATTGCTCAAGCTTATCAGACGTATACTGTTACCCCGATACCAACTGAGGTTACTGGTGGTAAGGGATTTGCTGGTAAGGGAGTGACTGGCATTAATCTTGTGCTAAATACTACTGCTACCCCTACATGTAAACCTTTGATGGTTAACGATAGGACTAGTAAATTAGTCCTGATGTGGCGACAAATATTAGTGCGGGGTCGAGTGTGAACTTTACTGATCCACATAGTGCTGTTTCACACTCTACTAATTCGGTCCAATCTTTTATTCATAACGTTATTTATATGGGTCTGATCTCGTATATTAATGTAGTTAGTCCTACGTCTTCCTGTCTAAATGTGAGTGCCAATAAGAATGGAGGCGGAAAGCATAGTAATGAACATGTTAATGAGTTTCCCTCATCATGCGCTACTAAGCTTAGCCCTACATCTTTGGCAAAGGCTAATCTTAGGAAACTTGATGCTAGTGTGCCAAAAGATGATGATTGTGATGTTTGGTTACCTTTGGCTTGGGTTCATGAGGTTCACGACATAATGAAAAACTCGCTATAAGGTTAATTTATTGGCCAAAGGCTTGCATTTATAATTGTGGAATGGTTTGTGTGCAACAATTAAGAAAAATACGATTTAAAGAAAGTAGCAATGGTAAAAGATGTTTTCTTTTGTAAGTTTTATCTAAAGAGGGTGTTGATTCAGTGCTTAGAAATGGTCTATGGAAGATTCATGAAATCCCTATTTTTCTTAACAAATGGTCACCATTCTTAACCATTCTTGAAGAAGAATTGTCATGTGTTCCAGTTTGGATGAAATTTCATGATGTCCCGTTTGTTGCATACAAATCGGATGGTTTAACCTTGATTTCTTAGAAATTGTTACCCCAATGATGTTTGACTCATATACGAATTTTATGTGTTTGGAATCATGGGGGCGGAGCAGCTATGCAAGATTTTTGATTGAAATCAATGCTTATAATGATTTTAGCGATAATTAGGTTATGGCTATTCGCAACCTTGAAGAAAATGGATATACGAAAGAAACTATTTGTATTAATTATGAGTGGGTTCTTCCTCGTTGTAGTACTTGATTGATATATGGTCACTCACTTGCTGATTGACCAAAAGCTGCTCCTGAATGAGTGGTGAATGGTATGGATAAAGGAAAGCGTCAGACATCTGGGGCTGATGATGAATGATTTATTGAAGTGAAAAAGAAGAAATCAGATGGTATTAATGGTGGAAACAAAAATTTCAAGCCGGTTTCGGTGAAGCCGAAAACATTTTATCTCCCTAAAACATAGCAATCGACTGAAGAAACGAGTAATTCTCCAAAGATGACTCATTTTGTTGGTACAAATAAGGCTTCGATATCAGGTTACAATAAAGAGTCACCAAGCAATAAAGGTAATGGAATTTTTTCTCTTAGTAACTCTTTTGAAGCTTTAAATGCTGAAAGTCCAATAAATGAGGAAGTAGAAACATGTAATAAGGCTACTACTTCTGGTATGCAAGAGGAGGAAAAAGTTCTACCCCTCTATTTGAAAGAATTAATGTACTTGAAAAACAAATTCTGGCGGGTAAACTTGTGCTTGTGGATGATGATGAGAAACCTCTTGAGAATGTTGATTATCCGGGTAATACGGGTAGCAAGGATGACGTTGAACGAGCTGATAATGAAACCGTACATTTTCTGACATCAAAACCAATTGGGGGGGGGGGTTAGATGTGGTCCTAGGAACTTGTTGGAACAATGGAGGGATACAATAGTGTATGGTGAATACAACCCATGAGATGATTATATGTATCAAGGTGAAAAAAGTCCTGAAAATATACATACTATATGTGATAATTTTTACATCAAGGTTCGTGGTTGAAAGAAGAAATAGATCATTTCTGATGATATGCTATGTCATTTAGTCGAGTCATAATTGTACCTTTATTATGGAAGTAGTTTTCCTATGTAACGGACTTAGATGTGAGATTCAACCACATTCGTTGTATTGAAGTGTTTTTTGGTGTAATAAATTTGTTGGGGAAACCCTTTACCCAAAAGAAGAAAAAGAACTTTTTGAGAGAACAAACCATTAATTAAACCTTAATGAGTGAATTTAAATATTAACGACGGACTTATGGATAAAGTATACTCTTGGCTAGAAGTAGAAGAGACAGCCTCTGAAGGGCGACCCGTTATTTTTATGGACAATGAAGGGGGAAAACCACAAAAAAGAAGGTCCTGGGAAGGGTCAGGAAGAAAGAATAAGGAAAGGCAAAACAGATATAGCCCTTACAAGGAACCCAACCCAAGAATACTACAAAATCTCTCCAAAGCCCCTAGAGAAATCCTAGCTTCCAACAAAGTAGTCAAAACCTTCGTAAAGCCACCCAAGATGGTATCTAAGACCAGAGAGACATCCAAATATTGTGATTTCCACCAAGACTACGATCACGACACTAATGCATGCAGAGAACTGAAAAGCCAGATAGAGGATGCCGTAAGGTAAAGGAAGTTGGCCCATTTGATAAAGGGAATCAAGAAGGGGAAAGCTAAGCAGGCAGACGCTCAACTCGGAGAATGGATACCTCCGAGTGTAAAAATGGAACAAACCATGGAAGAAGGAAGAGCGTATCCTCACGATAAGGATGGTCAAAGAGGAAAGGGCCTCCAAAAATCATTAGTATTGAAGAGATGACATTCCCGCCCGCAACAGGGCTCCCTCTATAGACCCCATCCTTAAAAGTGTGCAGGTTAATGGAAGGCATGTAGGGAGGGTCTTACTGGATGGTGTAACACCCCCAAAATTGGGTCGCAACGGAATGTATTTCTGGGAGCGTTACTTCATGATCCCATTGCACAAGTCAGGAGAGAACGACCTCTAACTGAGTCGTTTGAAAAGAAATCTTGTAAATTTGGACTCCAATGCACATCAAGTATGTCATACATCTATTTCACCTGAGAAAAATATGCTTAAAAGTGTCAACATTAAAGTTGGTGAGTTCATAGGTTTTTGTAAGTATGAATGTAAATCCCAAAACTATATATATAATCCCAAAATGTTTCAAGTATATATTGTAATGAACACGATATCCCAAAATGTTTCAAGTAGATATTATAATGAACACAATATCCAAAAATGTTTCAAGTAGATATTATAATGAGCACAATATCCCAATTAGTTTCAAGTATGTAAGAGAAATGATTACGATTACTCTAAGTTCATGGAAACTGCGACGTAGACTTGTAAGTATGCCACTTTATTCAAGGCACGGTAAATGTTCATTAGTATATAGTTGTTGGTCATGTAGACACCAATCCATTCATATCCGACATGGTATAACGTTCGTTAGTTCGATCTCGAACTAGTGAGAGCTAATCACCCGAACGGGGGTTGTCAATCCCCAATAGATCTATTTTATAACATTCGCGCTCACCCTCCAAGTGATTTACAGTTCATGAAACCTAAGCTAATCCGTAATTATTCGAGTAAAAGTCAAGTATGTGTTTACGTCCAAAAAGTAAACCAAGTATTGTATCTCATCGCATGACAAGTAAAGAAGTGCATAAATCAATTTGTAATCAACCAAGTAAATGTATTTATAATCAAGCATGTTCTCACCCCAAAACTTATAAAACAAATCATGTAAAACGTGGGGTTATGAACTCACCTCGAGTGAGCTAATATCAAGTATATCACGCAAAATGCGTCCGATAATCGCCGAATGCAACCTAATCCAATATAGGTCGTATGAGTACTCGAGTATGTTGTCTAACAACTACCATATATAATCCTATTTAGTTATCATCATACTATCGTTCGGGCTATCATAATTAAGAGGTCATGACATGACGTACGAGGAGCTAGGATACTTTAAATCGTAAATCCAACAACTCGTCAATACGCCATCCGAAGAGGCCTCATTATGAAATTCCCTAGTAATATAGCACTTTGGTAACTATAACACATATATATCTATATAGCTATATCACCATCTAATCGTTTTAGCGAAATCATATTTATAAGGTAAAAACGTTTATAATTACGCCTTTTAGCAAAAATGACATAACTTCGTCGTTTTTAGTCCGTTTCTCGCGTTTCTTATGCCCACGCTTTCGTAGTAAGACGAGTGATCATAAAATCACATTTTTAGGTTTTCATGATTCTGATGTGAATAGTGATTTTACTGTTCATCACAGCTATAAACTCGTTTTTACGTTTTAATTAGCGTAAAACTTGTAAACGTCGTATCTTATTCGTTATAGCTCCGTTTTTAGCGATTCTTTCGAGCACGATCTCGAAATTAAAAGTTTTATCATATTATTTATGTTTTACAAAGTATAAGTTTCTGCCATGAATAGTAACTTTTATAAAAATAGTTTTATAAAAGTATTAACTATCGTAAACTTGTAAATAGCGTATCTTCTTCGTTATTAATCGGTTTTTCGAGTTCTTTATGACCCCTCGATCCTTGTGACATGTAGTATTTTATAAAA
>BQNB010189947.1:0-10686 GCA_026074375.1 Tanacetum coccineum | reverse complement strand
TTAACTAATTAAAGACCGAAGCTCCATCGTAGAGTGACCGAGCTTCCTTGTTCGACTCAATAAATTAAGGCTAACAATCCTCACCATTAGATCAAACTCAAATGGATGGTGGAGATTTGTCTCTTGGTATGTGAGGAGAAACTGGTATGCAAATGAACTTTTCTCAAAGGGGAAGATGATTATATGATTAGCAACTTATAGATCCTGTGGTGGCATGGAATAGAGATTGATAACTTAAGGGGAAGATCTTAAGTTAAGGGGAAGCAGTTTACAAAGGAAGATTGTTTCATTCAGGGAGATCCATGATCTCAACTAATTGGTTTGTTTTATCATCATCAAATAGGGGAAGATTGTTGGGATTTACAGATATGATGAGACAAAAGAATAAAAGAATGAAACAAGAAGGACTAATTTAGCATTATAGGATTCTAGAAGACTTGAAGTCAAACAGTAGTTATCTTCTCATTTAATGCAGTCAAACAGCGATTAATGCTGATTGAAGATTAATTACAACTTGAAGATTAATGCTGATTTAGTTTCCTAATTATTTAGTTAACCATATTAAATACATTGACTAAGTATTTAATATAATTGTTGACTAGAATTAGTCTCCTTTGTAAGTCTTGATCTCTCCCTATATAAAGAGATCATAGACATAGGTTTTATACATCTATCATAGTTAGACTTCTCCAATGAGAGTCTAGACACACAAAGAAATCGTGTGTATTAGTAGTTAGTTTATTAGATAGTTGGTGTAGCCTCATGTATTCTGATCAAATATAATGAAGGCTTCAATGTTTAGAAGTAAACCTTGTTGAATAGCATTATTGTTCATATTATTTCGCTGCGTATTAATGTTATTCGTAAAACATATCCTAGATGGGCTTAAAAGATTTTCACAAATAATATCCCATCATAATCTTTGGCATGGTATCCAACTAATCTGGATTTGAAATGTGTTCCTATAGCCAATAATTAACCAAGCACCCCTCTATGTGCATCATCTTGTAAAAGCTGCAAGAAAACTAATACCAAAAGCATAAATCCGGCAAAAAAAGATACCAAAATGTACAGAATAATAATACAATCCTAACTCACTTTCGTAGGAATCACGGTTGCATTTAGCATATGCAACAAGCCTTTTTAAACCTCTTGGTGGCCTAAGTGGATGGGTGAAGTCTCGTGAGGGTTTTCAAAGAACATACCCACAAATTTTATTTAATTATACAAGGTTTAGAAATGTTTCAAACCTATTTTTAAGGTTTTCAAAAGAAGGTTACGGCGTAACCCTTGGTGGTTACGCCGTAATCATGTGATAATTTAAAAAGTTTTTGTTTTATATGTTACTGCGTAACCATAAGAGGGTTTACGTCGTAAATGAAGTGATTACGGCATAACCATAATTGTTACGCCGTAACTGCTGCTACAGTAGCAATGTTACCGCATAATTACGAGTCAAACCGGTCTCAATTTTGACCTCTTAGGCTGATCACTTAAAAGGAGTTACGTTGTAGTGCTCAATGTCTCATTTAATAGGATAAATGAGGATTTTTTTCAAGAGGTTGCGGTCTACTTATACTTCTTGGTTCAGTATAAGTTTGGAGTCACGTGGATAAACAAGACATAAGACATAAAGTTTGGGAATTTCTACTTCTTCATCAAATTTTCGTAATACTCATTTTCTTCCATCAGTAATCATCACTAATAAAAAGCCTACAGAATTGAAGATGTTCATGCATTATTTCAGGGGAAGGTCATTACTACTGCTAAGTCATTGTTAAAACTATTGGTTTAAAATTTCTACTGCTTGAGTTCCATTATTTGTGTTAACTTCATGGGGGGTAATTTAAGATCGATGGATAAGCTTGGATTAAAAGTTTTGATATATGATTTGAGGTTGTAAAGATCAAAGTTGCATATGTTCCCTATTGGATGAAGACAAAAAGGGGAAGATGATTATATGATTAGCAACTTATAGATCCTGTGGTGGCATGGAATGGAGAGTGATAACTTAAGGGGAAGATCTTAAGTTAAAGGGAAGCAGTTTACAAAGGAAGATTATTTCATTCAGGGAGATCCATGATCTCAACTTCAGGGGAAGTTCGTGCAAGAATTTGTTTGTTTTGTCATCATCAAATAGGGGAAGACTGTTGGGATTTACAGATTTGATGAGACAAAAGAACAAAAGAATGAAACAAGAAGAACTAATTTAGCATTATGGGATTTTAGAAGACTTGAAGTCAAACAGTAGTTATCTTCTCATTCAATGCAGTCAAACAGCGATTAATGCTGATTGGAGATTAATTACAACTTGAAGATTAATGTTGATTTAGTTTCCTAATTATTTAGTCAACCATATTAAATACATTTGACTAAGTATTTAAGTACAATTGTTTGACTGAATTAATTTTCTTTGTAAGTCTTATGGTCTCTCACTATATAAAGAGATCATAGACATATAGTTTTTATATATCCAGATATATAGAGCTCTCCAATGAAGAGTCTAGTAAACAGTGTGTGTGTGTTACACAGAAGTTAGTTAGATTAATAGTTTTTAGTAATAGTTAGATTAGTAGTCTCCCCTCAAAGTATAGATTTGGAGGCATAGAGGAAGACGTTATGAAATAAAACCTGTTTTGAATAATATATACTAGTTCCTATTATTCAGCTGTGCATATTTATATTATCTGTAAAACATATCCTAGATGGGCTAGATGGGCTTAAAACATCTCCACACAATCATTGCTATCTGCCAGTTTATGTCCATCTCTTCAATGTCCACATCATCAATCTGTTATAGGTCTTCATGAAGAAAGTCCAAATCTTCAGATGGTTTGGCAAAGAGTGAATAAATAACTTCATCAGCCAAAACCAACAGGAACTTCTCTTTCTTGAATATTGTTAGAAAGAAGACTAAAAAGTTTTCCCACCAAAATTTTCAAAAATATGAAAAAATTTAAAATTTTCAAAAATAAAATAAGTGTTTTTGTCACAAATTTGACTTTCTTGCTGGGTAAGAATAAGACTAAAATTTGACCCGATCGAGCGTGTTGAGCTCTAGCTTTTTCCTTAGCTTTTAGGCTAAGCGTTCGCTAAATTTGCGAAAAACAAAAAATGATAGAGTTAGGTATGGGTAGGATGCTAAACAAAGATTATTCGGAAATCTTAAGAGCTCATATATGTAACTTGTTGCTTTTTCTCCCATAAGCTCTTAACCGGATTAATATACGTCTTGTTTTTGGAGATTAAACTTAAACCAACAAATTTTTATATATAGAAAAAATTTTAGTCTTAGTTCAAATTTATACTTGAATTTTTCAAAAAAAACAAGTCTTGTTAAAAATATATACGTATATATATATATATATATATATATATATATGATAAAATAATTAAAAATATAATAATAAAAGTTGTGGGCTGATAAAAGTTTACTACCTCTTGCCGGCTCACAACCGATGTGGTAGTCTTCTAAAGAAAGCCCATAGTAAGAATAAAAATTCGAGACTGATAAAAGTTTGTTGCATCTTGCCGGCTCACAACCGATGTTGTAGCCTTCTAAAAGGTTGAGGGTTACAATTGCATAAATGTCTAAATAGTTAAGTCATAACTAAATAGATTTCTTTTTGTTAAATTCAAGTATGCTTTTGCACTTTGACTATTTTATTTTATAAGCTATGAATATCCGGGAAACCTGAGAGTTTTTAAAACCTAAGGTCCGTGAGTCCCGATACTAGTCTCTGTGAGGTGTCAAAAGCCTGGTCACTTAGCCGCAAGGTTGGGATGTGCCGAGACGAAAGTCGCTACATGGGATGATCTCGCCTTTAAACTCATTATTCTAAGGTGGAACGTAAAGCATAGTATGTTGCAAAAAGTTGATGCATGGTTGAAATTCAAGATAGCACACTCACTTAAGATATAATAAATGTCGGGAGTGAAAAGTTCACAAGTTGCAAATATGAGTAGTGTTAGCATCCTTACTGATATTTAACTGTGATTTCGTTTTAAGCTTGGTTTGGATAAGTGAAAAGTCGGGGACGATGAATTTATCCTTTTTAGGGCATTCTCGGATCGAAATGCGTCTTGTTCTATGATCCCTAATAGTTATGGAAATAATGAAAGTCAAAATAATCTCAATTATAAAAAAAATTGGAAAAGTTTTAGAAAAATAGGAAAAGGGGGTGTTTTATAACTTGTGATTTCTTAACTCTCTCCACAAAAGTCTTTGCTACTTTTCAAAGAATTAGTTTGGGAAAGTTTTGATGTATTTGGTTATAAAACATATAATATTGCATGAGAACACTCAATCGCTTAGTTTGGGGAATTTTGATATGTGTGAAAACACATATCCGTTTTATGTCAAAAATTGCCCTAAAAAACAAAATTGTGCTTAAAATGCTTGAATACTGCTTGTTTTGTCTTTGTGATTGTGTAGGTGCGGATAAAGCAAAAATCACAAGAAAACGGTCAAAACCGGACAAACACGGACACGAGAACGGAAGAGCACACAAAGAGCCGAAAGTTTTCTAGAAAAAGGTCAAAAAGTCATTAGTGGTCAACCCTCAGTCAACCCTTGATCAAAGTCACAACAAGACAAAAATCCCAAAGTTACCAAACAGTCCTTCATAAATTTCTAAATTACAAAAATGGTCCCTAAAATAAACGGGCTTAAACCCCTTTATATAACCTAAATCCTAAATTTGTTAACTAAGCCCAACACCATCCCGTGGCCCAATTTCCTTATACAAGCCTGAAGTCAAAGGCCCATACAAGCCAGTCAAACACTCACCCCTTTCAGTTAAAAATGGCGCCAAGTCGTTTGTTACTGTTCATTCATCTTCAAGGTTTAACCATGGGTCAAATCAAAGGGCAATTACAAATTAAGGGTGAGAATAGTCAATTCAAGTAGCAAAGTACAACATGACAGGGTTAAAACGTCATTCAAGCATTCTATTAGTGGATACCCAAGAAGAATCACACGTGGATTGTAAGGAAACACAAGGAATGAGTAATTTACACTTGAGGTACACACAGAAGAAGCATAACATGTCATGTCACGGATTGCCATGCTGGCAATCCGTGTGAGCTAAAAGATAATCCAAGGGCTTACAATTGACATCCAATGATTGAAAAGGATCCAAGGGCTAAGAGGCAAGGGAGCGTCTAACTGAATTTGAAGCCTAGAACCTTCACTTGGCAGCTATAAATAGCCTACTCACTCACACACACACACGTATCGAGTAGTAGCTTTTAGAGTAGCTTAATTTAGTTTTTAGCTTATGCAATTTAAATGTAATTTCCAGTCTTTGTAATCTCATTTTCAAGTAATGTAATCAGTTTTAAATCAATAAAGCATAGTTTAATTGATTATAACCTGTTTTTTTACCTATAAGCTCTTATAAATCTCAAATGCTTTTGTGCACTTATTTCACAAGCTACTCACATAAGCTCTCATTCAGCTCTTTGAGTCTATAAGCTCAAATTGAGCTCATTATAAGCATGTAATATATGCTTGGTAATTGAGGCTCAGGTTCAGTCTTTAATTCACTTAACCTTAAAATCAGTTATACTTTGATTATTGATACTTTTAACTTATGGAAGGGAGCTAGCAAGGGATGAGCTTCCAGCCAAAGACATTTTACTGGCTTTTCTTGATAAGCCAGAGCTGTTGATAAGCTCTTGAGCAAAATTTTGTCATTGTTAAGGATACAGTCTTAAGTAAAGTTCTCTTTATTTACTATTTTGTTTTTAAATTCCTAGCTTAAATTTGCTATTATTTGTCTATATACCGTATCTAGTTGCTTATTTGTGCCGTTATCTGCTTCTTTGTGCTTATTCATAATAATTTAGCTATCCTGTTTTGTTTTTCTATAGTACTAGCTATATAATTTGTCTTAATTGTCTAATAATTATAAAAAAAATCAATTATTAGTGTAGCTTATTGTTTATGGCTTTATTATATGCATTAGGATTGCTTATTTGGCCTTATTATAAAATGTGCATTACCAGGTTATCATAATTTTGTTCAATTGATTCAAGTGTGCTTGTTTAAATGAAAGTTGCCATAGTTAAAAGTGGGTTTGGATTAATGATGTTTAACCTTCATAAGTCAAAATATGTTTGTGTTTTTAATTTGGTACTTCGATTCATGTTCATAATTTAAATAAGTTTTAAAAAGGTTTGAATCATTAGTTTATGTTTAAGAATATTTTGAGGCTTAATCTCTTTGTTCCTTGCACCAGGGGAATTTTCCCTTTACTTTGCTTGTTAAAATTTTGATTCAAGGCCTAATGCCAGCTAGAATCTTGTTTGTGTTTGAGTTTAAACACAACCCAATGAGAGTGTCTAGTGCAGATTCGACAACTTGGTCCACTGCAATATGGTTTTACTCTTTGCATTTGCATCAGATTAGACACCACTGCAAGTATTAATATGCAATGGTTTTTGATCCAAAATTAGGATAACTTATTTGGTTTTTAGCTTTTAAAAATCAGTAGGGTTATAGTTAACATATAGGTTAATATATATTAAAACTTGTTTTCATATTTAAGCTTATTACATAGGATAAATCAGCTTTTAAAGTTCTATAAAAAACCTCAAAAACAGTAGTAACTGAAACTTAGCTTTTAAACTTAGATTTCTAGCTTATAGTATTAGTTTTTATCATTTATATTTGTAGCTTATAAATAGAGTAATTAGATTTCAAAAGCTCGGCTTCTGTCATAGCTTATTGAGCTTTTTAGCTTATTTAGATTTTGAGTTTTTAATGCTTATCTCTGAGCTTGTCATTTAGATGGTTAAATTTAGTTAGCTTATAGTATTTTTAGCTTAAGTAGCTTTTCAAAATTAGTTGCTATACATTATTAGCTTTCCAGAACAGCTTTTAGAATTGAAATTGAGCTTAAATTGAGTTGTGTGCAAGCATTTAAATGAAAATTAGCTTTTTGGCCCTCAAAGGCTCACTTTTTGAAAACAACTTCTTAAAAAGCTTTTTAAGAGCTTATTTTTTAGTTATAGCTTATAATGTCTTTGTTAAAGTTGTTTAAAAAAGTTTAATCTACAACTTTGTTCTTTTGAGTTTTCAAAAATAAAAAAAAATAAAAAAGGGTGTATGCCCAGACTTGAACCCGGGACCTTTAACACACAATACCAACGCCTTAACCAGTTTGCTTCAATAGCTCATCCAACCATATCTCCCAACATTAATATCTTATACTCATTTTTCCCTTTTAAGCTTATTAAGCTGTTTCAACTTATTTCGTGGCTTATTTGATAAGCTGTGATTATAAGCTTATTTTTCCTAGGTTTTAAGTAGTATAAGCTATTTTCTGTAATTTTTCTAGAATTTTTATAGTTCGTTTAGTATTTTTAAACATTTATTTTCATTAAAAACTTTAAAAAATCATAAAAAATAGAAAATTAATCAAAAAAATATAAATCTTTTTTAGAGAATTTTCTTTTATCATAAAGTTCAGAGGAAAATTAGTTTTGCTTTCGTAGGGTCTTAATTATAAAATTTCATTTTTTAAAGAACGGGATTCGTTCCTGTTCTCGTTTATCGTGTTTTAACGCTCAATTTAACTCCGTTTTTGTTCTAGTTTTCTTTAAACTTACTTTTTAGTTAAATAGAGTCCATTTAAAAAGAAAATTTTGAGTTAGGTTTATTTCTAGGAATTTAGGGTTTTTGACCTCCGTTTAAGGGTCCCGTTTTGCGTTTTTAGTTAAATTTTGATTTCCCGTTATTTGTCTTCATGCTTAATTGTTAGAATTTGTTAATTTTAATTGTTAAAAGTAGTTAATCAAATCTTCCATTGTTTCCAATTCAAATCATTGTCCGAACATCAAACGTGGATTCAATTTCATAAGTCGTTGGGGAATAACGACCCGGGGAATCATACTTCCCGGTTAATATACGTATTATATTATATTATATATATTTTGAAGAATTTCCTCTTTACCTTTGTCTTTAAGGGTAAATTGGTAATTTTCCATCGTATTATATTATATTTTACGTGTATAGAATTGCTATATCATAAGGTCACCATCCCCGTACAATGGAATTATTAGAAGACCGGGGGTTAGGAAATTGCAAGCGGTTCCTTCAACAGTTCACGGAATGCTGAAGATCCCGGTAGAAGGAGGGGTAATTACTTTAAAAAGCAGCAGGTTAGTGCCACTTGAGTGCGCAATGGTCTCCGGACCTGAAAGAACCCTCCCGGCCAACGAACCAACGGTGGAAGAAAGGATCAAAGTGGCAATCAACCCAGAATATCCGGAACAAACTATAATGATCGGATCCACTCTCACAGAAGAAGGTCGCAACAAGTTGTGCAGCCTGCTCCAACAAAACTTGGATGTTTTCGCCTGGAAGCCTGCGGACATGACTGGCGTCCCAAGGCACATCGCGGAGCACCGTTTAAATGTGCGGAAGGGATGCTCTCCGGTTAGACAAAAGAAAAGGGGGCAAGCGGCTGACAGAAACCAGGCAATACAAGAAGAAGTAGGAAAGTTAGTAGAAGCAGGAATCATGAGGGAAGTACACTACCATGACTGGTTGTCCAATCCAGTAATGGTAAAGAAGCACGACAACAGTTGGAGGATGTGTGTAGACTTTAAAGACTTAAACAAAGCATGCCTAAAAGACGATTATCCGCTACCAGAAATAGACTGAAAGGTAGAGTCCCTGTGTGGATTCCCTTTCAAATGCTTCTTGGGCGCATACAAAGGCTATCACTAAATACAAATGGCAAAAGAAGATGAGGAAAAAATAGCTTTCATTACGAGCCAAGGGATATTTTGCTATACAAAGATGCCTTTTGGCATGCGGAATGCCGAAGCCACTTACCAGCGTTTGGTGGATAAAGCATTCCATAAACAGATCGGCAGAAACCTCGAAGTATATGCAGATTGTTATCAAAATCCGCACAGAGGATGAAATAGTCAGAGATGTAGAGGAAACGTTCCAAACTCTAAGAGAAATTAACATGAAGCTGAACCCTAAGAAGTTCACCTTTGAAATAGAAGAAGGAATGTTTTTAGGGTACAAAGTTAGTTCTATTGGACGGCGAAAGCTAAGGAAGCATTCAAACAAATGAAGCAGCTCATTGCCGAACTTCCCATGTTAGTCGCACCAATAGAAAAGGAAGAGCTCATCATATATCTGGCAGCAGCAAAAGAGAAGGTAAGCGCGATCCTGATGACAGAGAGAGAAGCTAAGCAAATGCCCATTTATTTCGTTAGCAGGGCATTAAAGGGTCCGGAAATAAATTACAAATCGATGGAAAAGTTAGTGTTGGCCTTGGTGTATGCCAGTAAGCGCGTAAAGAGATATTTCCAAGCACATCCCATCATAGTAATCATGGACCAGCCGATACAACAAGTGTTGTCAAGACCAGAAGTAGCAGGGAGGCTACAGAAATGGAGCATCGAATTGGGAGAATACGCAATACATTACAGACCTAGAGTATCAGTTAAAGGGCAGATATTAGCAGACTTCATATTCGAACGACGAGAAGAGGACTCTCTGGATACTCTGATGGAAGAAGTAGAAGAACTCCCCGAACCATGGATTTTGTTTACGGACGGATCCTCCTGCACAGAAGGTTCCGGGGCGAGACTGATACTCACCAATTCAGAAGGGATGGAATTCACCTACGCCCTAAGATTCAGGTTTGATGCCACAAACAACGAAGCAGAATATGAAGCTTTGATTGCCGAGTTAAAAATAGCAGAACAAATGGGCGTAAAAACCTCCAGGCAAATGTTGATTCGCGGTTGGTGGCCAACCAAGTAAATGGAACATATGTCGTAAAAGAAACCGACATGATTCGATATCTGGAGAAAGTAAAAACACTCACCAATGGGTTCAAAGTGTTCTCAATCAAACAGGTTCCTAGAAGTGAAAACAAAAAGGCAGATGCGTTAAGCAAGATAACATCAACAAGTTTTGCACACTTGAGTAAACAAGTGCTGGTAGAGGAACTAAAAAAATCTATAAGTGCAACGGAAGTATTAGCAGTAGTAGAAGAAGAAGGAGATACATGGATGACTCCTATTTTCAAGTACCTCACGGACGAAACACTGCCAGCTGAAGCGAAAAAAGCAAGAGTAGTCAGACGCAAGTCGTGGCAGTTCTCCATAATAAATGGGACACTCTACAAAAAATCTTTCTTTGGACCATGGCTACGGTGCGTAGGACCACTTTAAGCCAACTATGTTCTAAGAGAGATACAAGAGGGATCTTGCAGCATGCACGATCCATCATGGCAAAAGCCTTGCGGTTTGATTATTATAGGCCAACCATGCACGAGGACGCAAGAATGCTAATAAGAGCATGCCAAGACTGCCAAGTTCACAAACCCGTCCCAAGGAATCTGCAGCAAAAGCTAAGCCCAATTACATCTTTGTGGCCGTTCTACAAGTGGGGAATTGACATCGTTGGACCTTTTCCGGAAGGGCCTGTGAAAGTCAAATTCTTGATAGTATCCATTGACTACTTCACGAAGTGGATTGAAGCAAAACCAGTTGCAACCATTACTGGCAACTAGATCAAAAAATTCGTATAGGACAACATTGTTTGCAGATTCAGACTTCCAGAAGAAATCATCTCGGATAATGGAAAGCAGTTCCAGGACAATCCGTTCAAGGATTGGTGCGAGAAACTATGCATCCTCTAACACTTTGCTT
>BQNB010189943.1:0-11826 GCA_026074375.1 Tanacetum coccineum | reverse complement strand
TGCAGAAGCAATAAGATTGGATTCCTTACAAAAAGAAGAGGAGGCTGAGCAAATACATTTGGATGCTCTTCTAGCACAAAGGATCGCAGAAGAAGAAGAGTCTGATAAGGTTGATGAGCAAGAAGAGACTAACACAGGTACTGAAACTCCAATTAATCTTGTTCCTGTAGCTATGAAAACACCTAGTGTAGCTACTTATAAGATTATTAAACAAGGAGAAAAAGGAGTATACCAAATTGTTAGAGAAGATGGAACAGATATAGTATACATTAATTTTGGAGCTATGTTAAAATCTATATCTAGGGATGACCTTACTGAGTTGTACAGGATAGTTATGAATAGATATGGGTTGGATGGGCCTGAGGATAAGTTAGAGAAGGGATTCTGGAAATGTTTAAGAATTATGTTTGAAGAACCTCTAAGCACAGATTCTATATGGAGTGAGATAGAACAACAAAAGATTGTAAGTTGGAGATACTATGATACTAGTAGGGTACATTGTTTGAACTTAGAATCTATGGATGTTTATTTGTTGTCTGATAGAAAATATCCACTTGCTGCTGAGGTATGTAAAACAATGTTGAAAATGAAGCTTTTAGATGGAAAGATGAATGAAGATTGCTATAGATTGTTGAAAATGATGGAAAAACAAGCAGGCATTAGAAAGTAATGAAATGTGTAGGGTTGAAAGCCTAGGATAGAAGTTGAGAAGGATAACACTTGGTGAAGGTGCTATGCACTAACACAACAAATGGTTATCAGTTCACCATGTCTAACCAACATAAGGACTGGCTAGTCCAAGAGCAAACGGCTCTTGGTAAAGACTTCTCAAATCCGTTCTATGGTTGACAACTTGCAAATAAGTTGTATGGTTTTCAACTCACCATATCTGTTAAAGTGAAGAGTTGGCTAGCCCACAAGTTTATGGCTTGTGGTAAAGGCTGTGGAAAAACCATAACTAGTCCATAAGATTATGGCTTATGGTAAAGACTTGCAAATCCATATTAGATGGTTGACAATTTACCAAAAATTGTATGGTATTCAATGCACCATAGTATTTATACTGAAGCATGGCTACTCCAGAGCAAACGGCTAACTGGTAAAGAGTTATCAAATCCGTTAATAGCTGATGATTTGCTCAAAATCATATGGTTATCAATGTACCATGGTCTTACAAACCTAAACATTGACTAGTCCATAGCAAACGGCTCATGGTAAAGACACAACAAATCCGTTTATGGCTGGTAGTTTGCCAAAAACTATATTTTTGTTGCAGTCAAGATTGGAGTGCTATGAAGACTAGTTGCTGTCAAGATTTGAAGACTTAAAGATTGATTATTTTGAAGACAGAAGTTCAAGACAATCCTCTAAAGCCCAAAGTGAAGCCAAAGTACAAAGAAACTTGAAGTTCATGAATGAAGATCAAGTTAGGGGAGGATTGTTAGGAAAATATTGTAAACAGACTTAATACTGTTAGTATTAAAGTTAAGTCTGTTAGTTATAGTTAGTACTGATAGAAATAGTTAGTACTGTTAGTATAGAAGTTAAGTCTGGTAGAGCAAGTTAAGTCTGCCAGCATTAACTTAAGTCTGACAGTATTAAAGTTAATACTGTTTGACCAGACAGTTAAGTCTGTTGTAATTATAGTAATAGTTATCAATTTAGCGTTAATTTAGGAAGAGATAAGTATTATCTCTTAACGCGTTTAGGGTTCCTTAAGCTTATAAAAGGAACATAGAATAGTATTGTAAACACATCAGTTGATTGAGTATTCACAATCAAATAGTAATAGTAATAGCAATTTTAGTATTTGTTCTTGTGTTCGTCTTGGTATAAGTATTGATATTCCGCGTCAATATTTATATTCACAGTCATTGTCTCCTATAGTATCTTTGGATTTATTCAAAGGACTATAAGTCATTCAAGGCTCATTCAGATCCTGTTTATAAGGACCTACATATAAGCCTCAAAATACATCATATATCACAAAAATGAATCTAGGTGGTGTTTAACATATATAACAAGTATGTCCACATAAGATAATGAATGAATAGAATTGAAATACTTAAATTAGACCTTATAGGAGATGAGTAGGATGATGAACACAAGATAGAAACCCTAGCAAGGCTTCCAAATCCAAAACCCTAATCAAGAAAACCCTAAATATGTTTTCTTGATTAATCCTTATTAAACCCAAATCAGAGCTTGTAATAACTTTGAGTGACCTTAGATGATCTTAGAATGAAATCTTAGAATGAACACTAGAATACTTAGAATGCTTTATAAAATCAAAGAATATGAAACCCTAATGGGAAATGTTTGGCCATGGGTTTTGGTTGAATATAGAGAGAGTTTTTGTGTTTAAGTTAATTGTTGGAGTATGTAAATGAGCTAGGTACCTTGGACTTTCTATTTATAGCATGATTGAAACCTTAAACCACCTAAAAGGAAACCATGGGATGTTGGTGGTTTGAGTACATGGTGTAAGAGGCTTCTCCTCCTCCCCATGACCCTTCCACGGCTGAAAATGGGAGTAGGGTACAAGTGAAGTGCCAATTTATGGATACATGGTACTTCTTGTAAGGTTTATGAGTTGTAAAGTATAACTTAGTGGAGAGTTTTGGTTTTATTTCATATACATACATGTTGGATCCGGTTTTCTTTGTTTATAAGTAGAAAAGGAATTAATTTTTATGTATTGGGTATAAAAGTGAGTATTGGTTTGAGTATAGATAGGTATAGGTGCTTCCGGGTATGCCCGAATGTAATTTATTGCGAAACGTAAGCGTTTTACGTAACCAATAAAAATAAATTATGAAAAGTTATAAATTATACTCTTAATAACCCTATAACACTTGCTTGACGTAAACTTTTATTTGTTTGGTGTCCGTTTACGTTGAATGATGATTTTTAGTTTACGCGATTTAACTATAAGATAATAATTAAAAGCGAACGCGTAAAACCCTAAAAATAAATAATGAAAATAATTGAGTCGGGAAATGACCTGAAAATGTGAAATGTTACAGTCTCCACCCGTTAGAAGAGCCTTGTCCTCAAGGCTCAAGTTGCAACACTTGATGAAGGTACGAGTTTAGTGAAGAGATGCGGATACTTCTTTTGAAATTGGTCTTCGCGTTCCCACGTGAACTCAGGACCTCTCCTTGAGTTCCATCGAACCTTGACAATTGGGATACGGCTTTGCTTCAACCATTTGACTTCTTGATCCATGATCTCTACAGGTTCTTCCACAAAACAAAGCTTGTCATCCACATGGAGTCCTTCCAACGGAACGACTAATGTTCTCAGAATAACATTTGTCTTCAGGTGGATACATGAAAAACTTATTGTAAACTCTGCTAAACTCTGAGGAAGCCCAAGCTTTAATCATGATTCTAATCTTTCTCAGCACTAAAAGGTCTAAAATACTAGGTGAGGAAAACTATAATGGGGGGGGAGGGTTGAATAGTTTAACCGCCTTTAATTTTAAAGATTATGTTTGTTTTGTAAAACTTAGAGTTCGACTTTTTGTGAATCAACGCTTGCACAATATGAAACAAACTTAAGTATATGAAATGATAAAGTAAGACAAGAGATAAGAGTAAGAACAATCAAACCACAACGCGAGGATTTATAATGGTTCGGTAACGAAGCACCTCTTCGCCCTACTCCACTCCCCGAGCACCTAACTCGAGAGTTTTCTTCACTATGTCAACAAACTCCCTTATGGCGGAGAAAACTGTACACAACGTTGCTTACACCGATTTACGACACAAAGCTAAAATGTCCGAAGTACGTAATCTTAGCTAGAACCAATCTAACACAACACAACTTCACGACTTGTTCATGACTTCACAACTTCACACCTTCTTCACAACTTCACACCTTCTTCACAACTTCACACCTTCTTCACAACTTCTTCACAACTTCACACCTTCTTTACAACTTCACAACTTCTTCACAACTTCACAACTTCTTCACAACTTCAAAACTTTACTTCACCACACTATTTATATCACAACTATCTAACACTACTTGGTAAGATCACTACATCTAAACTAATACTTAAAAATGATCGGCCAAAATATAACTACTAACACACACATAAAAGATGTACAAATGATTTACAAGTATGTGATATGGATGCAACAAGATTGCTATGCACACTAAGGTATAATACTTCTTCACTTGATGATGAAGTATTATTCTCTAGCACTCGAGGAATTAATCTTGGATCAACTTGGAAACAAAGCTTATTAATAAATTGATCAAGGATCTTAGATGAGGGAAATGTGGGCTGTTTAGAGCAGAAGAATGAGTGCAAAAGTTAAAAAAATGTTGGGGAATAGGTCCAGTATTTATAGGATAAGCAGGAGGAGCCGGGGTCTATGGCCGGTTTCCCTTAAATATGGTGCCGGGCCCCCTTATAATTAAGGGGGCCGCCCATTTTCAGACGCTCCCCTTTTTTGTCCTATTCCGGGGAGGTGTTTACTGGACTTTTTCTAGCCGTTTTAGGTTCAAAAATTTGAAATTCAAAATGTTTATTTTGAATAAAACGTTTCTTTTAAATGTAGAAAATGTTTTGTGATGTTTATAAAATAGATGTTACAATAATTTATAAAAGTTGTGAGGTTGAATAAAAAATTCCCTTTGATCATAAAATGCAATTAAGCATTATTTATTCATACCCTTTAAGTTGATGTAAAATGCTGAAATGAGAATTTACTCCTAATACTTGTTTAATGTTTTAATATACGTTGAACTTTTTTAATATTTTTGTGATATAACAAAACGTAAAGATTTGAAAGATATTAATAATGTTTTTAGGTCATTATAATTTCTATCAACACTCACCCCATTTTTGATGATTACAAATTTAAACTCATTGAAATGTAATATACTTTTAAACAAGTATTTAGTGAGTTTCATGTTATTTCTACCCCTTTTTGTAGAATCAAAAAGGTATCGTCGAGGATTGCTAGTAAAATCGACGGAATAAGTGCCCCTCCTTGATGTGTACTCCCCCTCGTTCGAGGGCACCAAGGAATCGAGCTATGGTTGCTTAGCTACAAAACAGAGTTAGAACAATACAAATTATATCAAACAGTAGTAATAAAGAAGAAAAAATAATGACAAGAGCAAGCAAACATCAAAGGAAGAGATACATCAATTCATATAAGGCTATGTTGTAACCACACACAAGCAAACATAAAAAGAAAAAAAAAATTGCTTTAGGAGCATATAAATACATCAAGAAATCCTAAAAAGCCATAGAAGTATTTTTGCTTGCTTGCGACACAAAAAGGTTGACGATGTATTGTAGGCATATATAATTAGTTGTTTTTGTTGATGGAGAGTTTGAGCGGAGGCGGTTGTGGAAGGTAATCTCTATTGAACCTAGGTAGTGTGATGATGTCGGTGAGGAGAATTCAATCCAATTGATATCCTCACTTAAGCATGAATTGTTTTTGGGTGAAGATGCCACAAGGCAATACCCAACATGGTTTTTCAACTTGTTGATGTTAGGGTGTGAGGTAAGTTTGGAGAGTAAGGTAATGATAGAATTGTTGTTTTTGGTTGTTGTTGGAGAGGATGCCTGCTAGAGTTATAGGTCCTTGAAGTTGATAATGTCCATCTAACCGCATCCTCTACTTGGAGATAGAGGTGATGCGTGATGAGTTAGGTTGTCACATTGAGGTGGAACTTCATAGTAGAGTTTCATGTTGAGATGATGGTTGATCTGGAAGTGGAGGGCGTGAGAATACCTTGTAGGTTATGTGGGCGTTGTCCTTAATGTAAGGATGTTTGGTTGTTATTTTGAGAATGGAGCTTGAGTGTTATAGCAAGTGAATTAAAGGGTGAGATGGGGAATGGAGGTGTGAGACAACTTGTGTTGAAGTAAGGTGTTAGCTATAATGCAAGATTTTGTAAGTTTGATTGGGGTGATTGATTCTTGATATGTCACGATGAGGTTAGTGGTTTTATATTGTGAAGTTTGTTGCGCACTTATGAGTGTGCAATGCTTGTTTTTTTTCTTCTCCAAATGGGGTTCACACACTCATTTTGGCTACCCTTGATGGTTTGGATGTAGGTTTGTTAGGAGATGTCATTGGTGAGGATGATTGTGATGAAAATGTTTGAGAATGTATTTATAGTGGAGGAAAGGTTTAAATTAGGAAGAATGAACATTTAAAGGATCAAATCCAAGAAATGTTTGTGAATTTAGGGAAACAGTAGCTAAGTGTAGAGGGTATTTGGTCAAAAGGGATGAAAATATTGTTTTACCCGTGATCAGTCTAGTCCGGTCCCCTTAATTAGGGGTCGTCCCCTTAAAGATAAGGGGACTGCCCTTTATGAATTAAGGGGGCCGCCTACTACTATTTCCCAGATTTCCTAAAAATTGATTTTTCACAAAATTTTGTGTGAGGGTTTCTGTTTTGGTGGTTAATTTGCAGCAAGTCCATCCTTTTATGGCAATTAAGATTTTTTAGCACATAGCAATTAAACATTCTACATATATATGACAATTTATAGGATAAAACTATTTCACATAATTTTTGGCATATAATCATATATGAATTGAACACCAAAAGAGTGAAGAGCATATAAAATAGTAACTAGATATAGTGCACAAAGAATTTTTCTTGACAAGAGGGTTAAGTTAAAAAAAACAAACCAGACTTTTGTGCAAATACTAGTGTGTGCCTAAGTGCAACAAATGTGGAGTAGCAATTATTTTGACACTAAGACATGTAAAACCTAAGAAATAATCCAAATGATCCTTGATTTGATTTTGCTCAACCAAGATTGTCGAAAATATATATTAGATTATATACTTTTGACAACAAGTAAGAGAACATTATGCATATGTGAAAAATGTTTTTAGCATATCTCAACAATATATGAAATTTGATTTTCATGTGCTCCTAGTTGTGAGAAAATCTTTATAGAAAATAATAGATTGGGACTATTGTATATATGTATAAAGAGATATGCATTTAGATAGAAGAATTTGTAAAAGTTTGCTTATAAACTTTTCCCAATCTTGTGTTTTTGTGAAAAGTAGAAACCTAGACACAGAGAGAAAGAAAAAAATTAGTTAGTCAGGTGAGTGGTCCCCTTAAAGTCTGGTCGGTCCCCTTAAAATTAAGGGGGCCGCCCTTTATGAATTAAGGGGGCCACCACCTGTTGAGAAAAATTTTCTCAGATTTTTAACAAACAGTTCTTTGATGATTATCATTTATTTATTATGCTGAAAACTTAATCAATTTGTTCTATCATTCCTAGACCTAGACGTAAGTAGTTAAATGGCTCACGCTTAAGTGGTTTAGTTAGAATATCGGCTATATTATCTTCCGATGAGACCTTTTCTATAGAGATATTCCCTTTTTGAATATTATCGCGAAGAAAGTGATGGCGAATCTCAATGTGTTTTGTTCGTGAGTGTTAAACGGGATTCTTACTTAAGTCTATAGCCCCTTTGTTATCACACATTATTGGAATGTCGTCTAACCTAACGCCATAGTCTACGAGAGCTTGTTTCATCCATAGGGCTTGTTGAGATGCCTTTCTGACGCTTACATATTCTGCTTCGATTGTGGAGATGGCAAGATCGGTTTGTTTCTTTGAGAACCAAGATGTTAGGCAACATCCCATAAACGTGCAAACACCACTAGTGCTCTTGCAATCTACGTAATCTCCCACATGATTCGAATCCTCATACACTATTGTTTCTATGTCGGGTCCTTTAGGATACCATAATCCTAAATGCGTAGTGCCTTTAATGTATCGAAAGATACGTTTAACCGCTTCTAGGTGAGAGGTTTTGGGATCCTCTTAAAAGCGTGCACAAAGGCAAACATTAAACATGATATCGGGTCTACTTGCCGTTAAGTATAATAAACTACCTATCATGCCTCTATATTTGGTATTATCTACGAACTCACCTTCTTCTCACCTTCTTCGTTTCTCAGTGAGTTTGGTTTCATTAAGACATAGGGGGTTTTTCTTGGCTTAGAGTCTTCTACTCCCAAATTTCTTAAGTATTTTCTTAATATATTTTGATTGATTAAAAAATATTCCATCATCTAATTGTTTTATTTGTAATCCTAAGAAGAAATTTAGTTCCCCCATCATACTTATTTCAAACTCATCATGCATGATCTTGGCAAAGTCATCACGCATTTCTTGACAAGTTGATCCGAATATAATGTCATCAACATAATTAGGTTTTGCGAAGTCAATAAATCCCGATCTAACTATCTAACACTACTTATATCACAACTATCTAACACTACTTGGTAAGATCACCACGATCTAACTATACTTACAAAGATCACCAAAGACTAGCTACTTACACACAAAATACAAGAATACAATGATCTTACAAATATGTGATATGAAAGCAACAAGGGTTGCAAATTACACTTGAGGTGTATATACTTTCTTCACTTGATGATGAAGTATTATTCTCTTTCACTTGAGGAATTGAGCTTGGATCACTTGGAACAAAGCTTTTATGTATTTAAATGATCAAAGGTTTTAGTGAGATGTGGTGGGTTGTTTGAACAGAAGAATGAGTGCAAAAGGTGAGAGGAAAAATAGTGAGGAAAAGGAAAAAAAGTCTAGTATTTAAGGACAAAACTGTAAGAGCATCAGGACTCTAGGGCGGTTCCCCCTTAAATAGGGTGGGCGGTTCCTTAAAATTTAGGGGGCCGCCGTTGTTGTTATTTAAACGGGGTCGCCTAGACTAGGGGCTCCCCTGTTTGCTCCTTTGTGTAGGGAGAATTTTCTAGATCTTTTTTTAGCGGTTTGGTTTTAGGTCCGAAATTTAATTTCCAAATGTTTATTTTGAATAAAACATTTCTTTTAATTGTAAAAAATATTTTGTAATGTTTTATAAAAAAATGTTTACAACATTTTATAAAAGTGTGAGGTTGAATAAAAATTTCATCTTGAATCATAAAATGCATGAAGCATTTATTTATTCAATACCCTTGAAAAAAAAGTGATATAAATTTCAAAATGAAAATTTACTACAAATTACTTGTTTACGTTTAATTTTACATTGAACGTTTTTATATTTTGTGATTATCAAAACGTAAAGATGTGAAAAATATTAGTAATGTTTTTAGGCATTATATTTTATCAACAGAATCAATGACCCTAGTGTGTGCCTATATGCGACAAATGTGGAGTGATGATTATTTCGACTCTAAGAAAAGACAAACTAAGAAATAATCCGAGTGCTCCTTGATTTAATGTTGCTCAATTAAGATTGTCGATATATATATATATATGACTATATATTTTGACATCAAGTGCGAGATCATTATGCATGATTTTGAAAAATGTTTTTAACATATATCAACAATGTATGAAAGTAGATTTTTGCTTTGTACTCTTGTCTGTGAGAAGGATTTTGACCAGGGTGTATTGGAACTTTACACTAGTTCTATATTTAAGTAAAAAAAATTCTTAAACTTTGGCTAAACCAAGGTTACGTAATCTTGTATATAGATTATTCTTTTGAAAAGTTCTCAATCTTTGATTTTGTGCAAAATAGAATCCTAGACTCAGAAAGAGAGAAAATAAAAAATAAAAACTTTTTACCTACTGTTAGATGGCCGGTCCCCTTAATTGTATGGCCGACCCCTTTAATTTTAAGGGGACCGCCCGTTAAGAATTAATGGGGCCGCCCATCTGACAAAAATTTTTTTTTAATTTTTTGATTTTGGTATTTCGATTTTTTTTTTGGATTTCATATTCAATTGTCTGTTTACTTTTAAGTATCTTATCAGTCATTTATGGTAATGAGACTACTTAGTAAGTTTTTTTAATCAATTTGTTCCATCATTCCTAGACCTAGACGTAAGTAATTAAAGGGCTCACGTTTAAGGGGTTTAGTTAGAATATCGAAAATGTTATCTTCCGATGACACCTTTTCTATGGAAATATTTCCATTTTGAACATTGTCACGAAGGAAATGGTAACGAATCTCAATGTGTTTTATACGAGAGTGTTGTACGGGTTTTTTGCTTAAGTCTATAGCCCCCTTGTTATACACATCTATAGGAAAGTATTACTAAATAATGCCATAACTACGAGAGCTTTCTATGTTTCATCATAGTGCTTGTTGACATGCCTTTTTGGCGCTTACATATTCGGCTTAGATAGTGGAAATAGCAAGAGCGGTTTGCTTCTTCGAAAACCAAGATGTTAAACAACATCCCATGAATGTGCAAATACCGCTAGTGCTTTTTCGGTCCACATAATCTCTCGCATGATCAGAGTCCGCATATACTATGGTTTCTATGCCGGACCCCTTAGGATACCATAATCCTAAGTGCAAAGTTCCTTTTAACGTTATCACGGAAAGATACGTTTAACCGCCTTTGAAAAGGTGAGAGATTTTAGGATCCTCTTGGAAGCGTACACAAAGGCAAACACTAAACATGATATCGTGCATACTTACCATTAAGTATAATAAACTTCCTATCATACCTCTATATTTGGTGTTATATATAGACTCACCTTCTACGTCTTTCGTGAGTTTCGTTTCCGTGGATATAGGAGTTTTCATTGGCTTAGAGTCTTCTAATCCAAATTTCTTAAGCATCTCTTTTATATATTTTGATTGATTAAAGAATTGCTTTGACTTTCTATTTAGCAGTACTTTGATCTTTCATTTAGCAGTACTTTGACCTTTTTACTTGTATTTCCCAACATCATGCATGATCTTGGCAAAATCATCATATAATTCTTAACAAGTTGAGCCGAATATAATGTCGTCAACATATATTTGAACAAATATGAGATTAGAAATTTTCTTTTTGGTAAAGAGTATGTTATCTACCATTCCCATAGTATAATTATGTTTAATAAGAAAGGCTTTTAATCTATCGTACCAAGCTTTAGGAGCTTGTTTGAGTCCGTAGAGCGCTTTCTTGAGTCTATGAACACGATTAGGTTTTGCGAAGTCAATGAATCCCGGAGGTTATGCCACGTAAACCTCCTAATTGATAAAACCATTAAGGAATGCACTCTTCACATCCATTTGAAATAATTTGAAGTCTAGTGCGCATGCGTATGCTAATAAGATTCTTATGGATTCTAATCTAGCTAAGGGTGCATAAGTTTGGTCATAATCAATTCATTCTTGTTGATTGTAACCTTGGGTGACTAGCCTAGCTTTATTTCTAGACACGACACCATTTTCGTCAAGCTTGTTTCTATACACCCATTTAGTTCTAATAATGGTCATATCCTTAGGATTTGGGACTAATTCCCAAATATCATTGGATATAAATTTGTTTAATTCTTCTTGCATAGCAATTACCCAACTTTTATTTTTTAAAGCTTCATTTATATTTTTAGGATCTATGGTTGATGTAACACCCCCAAAAATGTGTCGCAACGGAAATATGTCTGGGGGCGTTACTTCATAATATAACAACATAAGATACAAGAGAACGACCTCTAAATGTGTCGTTTGAAAAGTAATCTCGTTGATTTCCTTGAAATTGATATAAGACTTATCCCATAATTGCATCACAATGAAAAGCTTGAAAACTACCCAACGAGATTTGATCATTTGTATGTAAGTAGAAATCCATAAATGAAATCTTGTCAATTTAGACTCCAATGCACATCAAGTAAGCCAATCATCTAATTCACCTGAGAAAAACATGCTTAAAAGGGTCAACATAAAGTTGGTGAGTTCATAGGTTTTCGTAAGTATAAATGTTGAACCAAAGTTCTATAAAGCGTGTATGACAGTTTTAATCCTTGAATGTTCTTCCAAAATGTATGTATGATTTTTAGAAATCA
>BQNB010189942.1:0-11826 GCA_026074375.1 Tanacetum coccineum | reverse complement strand
AATAACTAGTAAGTCTTCCAATGCAGGGATCCTAAAGTCTCACTAGCCAAGCAGTCTCAATCTCTTAAGCTTCTCTATCTTCACCTGCAAATGGATACTCTCAAGTGTCAAAATTACGTTTGTGAGCTCGTAGGTTTAATCACAAAACAAATTAAAGAAAAGTTGTGAACATGTAAGTAAAAGTTGGACAATCGTACGGTTAATAGCATGCACCATGTATCTCAAACCATAACATACCAAATCATAGGACTGTAAACGAACACGAACGAAGCCTTGTTCATGTTCATTCGTTTAATTTTAGCCGGACAAATAAACAAACACGATCGCTTAAACGAACGAATTTTCTTGTTCATGTTCATTTATTAAGAAATAATGTTGTTCATGTTCGTTTATGTTCGTTTATTAAGACACTAAACGAACATAAACGAGCGAACATGAACGAACAATCATAAATAAACATAAAATTTACAAAAGTATACACAATATTGTGTTTCGTAAGTGTTGCTTTGTTTAAGTAAGTCAAGTTTAAAACTATATAATAAAAAGACGTGATAGATGAACATAAACAAATATATGATCATAAATGAACAAATAATCGAACGTTCACGAACATAAATAAACGGACAAGACTTTTGTCATGTTTGTTTATTTAACTAAACGAACATAAAATTTTATCCATGTTCGTTCATTTAATAAATAAACGAACATAAACGGACTTTTTATCGAACGGTTCATGAAATGTTCACTGAACGTTCAGTTCGTTTACAGCCCTACCAAATCATATCACAAAGTAGGTAGGCGTTGCCCCCGATCCAACATCAAAAAAATAAGCTAGCATTGTATTCATGTATCATTAATAACAAGAGTTACCATGTTTGGCTGAAATGGCACAAGCAACTCATGTATCCATGTATCTCATATGTATCATGTAAACTTGCATACATAATCGTACCACATGAATAACTACATAACCATGTCCAAAATAAAACCAATTCAAAACCATTTAACCACAGCATGGAAAACATTTAGAAAATATTTTGTATCTATTTTCACCCCAAGAAAACATTTAAAAAGGGGCTACGAGAAACTCATCTCAAGCTTCACAAATGCGCACTAATAATCCATGCAATAATCTACACAACATAATGATTGGGTTACACATGAACAAGGCTTTACGACCCTATACATATAACCTTCCAATTGATGGATATTAATATCTAAAATACATTTATAAATATTCCATCATGGTTTCTACACATTATCTAAGCTCTATACAAGTTTTAGACTAGTGATAACATTTTCAGTTTTCTGCAGAATTGTGAAGTCACTTTATGAATTTTTATAAAATACTAAATGACCTCCTCTGACTCCCAATTTCGAATGACATCAACTTCAATGGGTTGTGTAACTACTGTAATTTTCCCAAAAAATAATAATAAGTCTAACTATTTAAAAAAAATCCAACATCACAAAGTATCCAGAAAGTGACCTGATTCGACTACCAAAAAGTTTTGCTTGACCAGACCCATTTAAACACTTGGAAAAAATCTAGAAAAATTCTAAAAATTCCTAGACATCATATACTTACCACTGTAGCATTTTCATCAATTACAAAAATGTTTTGATATGGTTTTTTACCTTACAAACATAATCCGAAATCTGTCCTCAAAACTCAGATTCGACAATGAATCTTGTAAAATTATTTTGACTGACTTCTGCTCAAATTCAATTCACGAAACCACTTTGGTTGGAAATTAGACTCTTTGTAGTTAATTTTAGGCTTAAGAAAATCAATAAAACTTATCCGTATGACTGAGTTATGACTCTTACTAGTTGACCTAAAAATCTGCCCAGTTTTAATTCCAGATTTTACAACAATTAACCCTAACCAAACGCATCCAAGCACTAATTATTATACCCTAATCAATTATAAATGTCTATAACATCATATTTACATAATTTTTATAAAACCCTAATTCCACCAATTAAAAAGTTACAATTAATTGAATTAAAAGAAAAGATTAAGTTACAATTATCAGAAAGTTGTGCCAATTTGGACAGTGAGGCTGATAAGACTTATAATTGTTATATTCGTGCACACTACTCATGCTTGCACACCTTCTAATTCTATTTCTGACTAAAACATCGTGCTATCTATTTTACTACTAATATTAACACATGTCATTCTATAAGTCGGTTCTTTGCTTGCCTGTCTATGTTCGTTCGAGAAATTCCTCTGGTGGTTCTATGATTTCAAGTTATATGACTTAACTATTATCATGTTGGCCAAGCGTCATAATACTTGCGTCACATAAACATGTCATTATTGTTATCATATTCTATCCCGGATCATAACTAAAACAACCTATCTGTCATCATGTTCTGATATCGCAACATTCTACTAAGCTATTTATGTACTGATCATACTACAACATTCATGTTCATCATATAATATGCTAATCTACTATGATCTAAACGCTTCTAACCAATATCTCATAAAGCATGCTTATCACAAAATTATGTCATCAATTTTTATACCGATACGTCTACATCCGGTATGCCTGGATTAGTATTCATACATTGCATCTACTGGTCGGCATGCATTGCTGTACGATGTTTAAACTTAATGAAACTCATGGAAAAACCATTTGTTACTAATCATGGATTAAAACATTGGTTTAGTCTATATACATACTTAACAATATAGATAAAATTTGCGCTTAAACTTATGGTTAATACCGAGCTATATATGATTGTTTAAGTTAAAGTATTCTCTACTAATTGCGCATATATTTTAAATCCTCTTTTACTATATTTTTATTACTGGTTAACCACCGAAACACTCGGAACATCGAACCAAAATATTTTTTTATCTCTTTGATCGATACTACCGTACTCGACTGTCAAATTAATACCGAGCTATGGTTTAAGTCTAAGTACCCTCCTACTAATTGCGCATACTTAAATCCCTCAAACCAACGCTCTGATACCAACTTGAAACACTCGGACTCGAACAATTTTTTTATTCTCGATCGATGCACCGTACCGACGTCAAAAGATGATCAAAACTTTAACATAACATTTATATATAACTTGGAAACATTTATGTACATAACATGGCAAACGTAAACGTGCTACATCAAAATTAGAGAGTATGCCAAACGCTCCCTTATACGACCCATAACTATATAACTTGTTCAAAGACTTATGAAACGACTCGTCACTGACCATAAACTATTTTGACACAAACATATAAATAGTGAAAACATATGGGCCTTCCAAGTGGATATCAAAGTGCTAGTAAGAGTCGTTCATCATCTAAACTGAGCGCAATCGTCTTCTCTCAAAATGCACTTCTAGCTATCATCTACAAGCCCCCAACCTATCTTCATTTACCAACATAAAACATGAATTAAGAACGGTAAGTCCTTGCGACTTAGTGAGTAAACGGAATGATCTGCAATATACTTGTAATTCTAAAATATGAACATATTAAGTAAATATGTTATAGGTGGTACAAGTTTTAGTCGTCTTGCTACTTGTACATGGCATATGAATAATTCTGATTATGAGTTCATAATCAGGACTTGAGATCTGGGCACGTGCTTCTGCCTAGACGACGCCTAGTCGTCCTGCTATAAATAAGAACTTCCCTAACTAACGAGTACTCTTCTTAGGGTTCTAGCTTGTCATCGTGCTTATCTATACTCAGGTTATCCACAAAGGATGCTTGTTCATATATACTTGACATGCTAATTGTAAACATAAATCATCCGCATCGGATGTAAACACTACAATAAGTACGGGTCATCCACAAAGGATGTCATGTATGTGTGCACGGTTCATCCACATAGGATGTCATGTATGAGCGTACGGGTCATCCACATAGGATGCTACTATGTTAAGAATTGGTCATCCACGTAGGATGTTTTTGTGGGAGTTCTACATCGTGCACTTCTTATGCACATCGTGCACTTCTTAGGAACTCGACGACTAATGGTGGATTTCTTAGGCACCCTTGACTTGACTAATGATGCTTCTTGTGAGCATCCTATACATGACTTATTTTTGGCTATATCCGAATCATGACATAATAAATAATACTTGGCTATATCCGAGCTACATCGTGCACTTCTTAGGCACGCTATGTAAATATTGGTGCATTTCTTAGGCACCCATTATTTGTCTAATGATGCTTATTATGAGTGATGCGTATTTTCTTTTAAAATATATTTTTATCAAGTTTTAAATTTATAAAACTCGGTCTACCTAACGACGCACTAACGGGCAGAGAACCCGATCGTAGGTAGTATAGAATGGTAAATCCGAGGTCATCCCAAGAGCTAAGTTGTAATTAGTTTTAATTTGAAATGTCACATTTTGAAAATGGTTTTTCAAATTGATTTGAAATAAATAAATAACAATAAAATAAATAACGAAAAGTAAAAGGATAAGAGATATCAAGAGAGAAAACGTGCTAACCTAGTTACTTCATTACTATTGTTATGAAGACAATTTCCTATGCAATGTCAAACTATGGTTTCATTACTGGTTTCTAAGATCGATAGACTTTAATGTGCATATACAGTCTATCCTATACTCCATGCGATTCCAAATCAGTCCCGAATCATCTGGGAGGTAGGTTATCCAGGTTGCAGTGATTAATCCCAACTATTCCCAAAACATATCTAATAACCTATAAAGATTATTAACCCCCTCTGAAATAGTTCTTGTGCTTTTTAAGTATCAAGTGATAAGTGTGGTGACCGGTCAGTTCCTACACCAGGTAAGGAGTTAGTGATTCTCCCTAGTACCTATTGGATCACATCATGACAAGGTAATATATTAATGAGGCAAGCTAGGTCTAAACCACCCGTACTACCAAAACCCAAGGTTGCACGATAGTAAAGGAATATCTAATGAAACCATAATTTAAAAGGAAACAATCATAACAAAAGTAAATTCATAACTAGGCCAGCACTTTAATTGCTTAGCCGCTCATGGTAACGGAAACACAGTAAGAGATAGAAGAAATCATATATTAAAAACTCATAATTCTTACAGGATTCATATTTTAAACGATTAAATACAAAAAGTAAGTAAAGTGTGATCTCCCTTGGACTCCAGGTAGAATTCTTCGAAGGTTAGAAGCCTTTGTCGCATCTCCAATTGGCTGTGGAGGAAGTGATGTCGGAATAGCTTGAATGATGCCTCTATTTATAGATATCGTACCTGTTACGGCGTAACCAATAAAGGTGTTACACAGTAACCAACTTACACGACATTCCATAATTAAGCAGCTGTTACGGCGTAACCAGATATGGTGTTACGCCGTAACCTTCATATAACTTCTATATGTACGTGATCTTCATTCCATATTTGTGGATCTTCATGGTTACGGCGTAACTGGATAAGGTGTTACACCGTAACTATAACTTTGATGAGATTTACGCCGTAACTAGATATAGTGTTACGCCGTAAAGTCTTCCTTGATCTTCGTACTTGCTTAATTTATGTTACGGCGTAACCATTTTTGGTGTTACGCCGTAACATTCTTCAGAATTTACACTTTAAGTCTTTTTTCCCTTGTTTCTTGTCACTTTCTTGCATTTCACCTGAAAACTACAAAACAATAAAAAATATCTCGTTTTCGAGTGTTAGTGAAACATTTGCAGGTATTTTAGGGGGTATTTTGCCACCAAAAAGTATTAAATATTTGATGTTATCAAATATCCCCCCACTTGACTTCTGCTTGCCCTCAAGTAGAACCTGTTAAAATATTTCATAAAAAGATTTCTCGAGAATAACTTCAAGAAATGAATTTATAAAACTCTTATGCTAGAAAACATCAAAGCCGAACACCTCACGAAAAGGGGATAAAAAGTCACTCAGCTCTCCACTAGTCTAAGTGTTTCATTTTCAGGGTGATCGCTCAATTGCACAATCGTAGCATGTATTCTATCATAAGCTTGGAAAGTACACAAATCTGCACCAGTTAGAATTAGGGTCTAAATAACTCTCAAAGGCAACAAGGGTATTATGGTTTAAGTGGTGATAAAGGGTTAGGATAGACATGGAATACACATTTAATGGTTGATAATGTAAAAACACAAAACAATAGTCTAAAGTAATCTAAGGTTGTCATAACTAGCTACTGTCCATCCATGGGTCTAAGAGTCAAAGTCTGAAAATCTGATCTTCAATAATGGGCTACTAGCTCCATTCTTTATAAGTATCGGTATAACTTGGTGTAACAATGGGCTACTAGCTCCATTTTACAGAGATGTTTTGGTGCAATTATGGGCTACTAGCTTCATTTTTATTATTATTTTTATTATTTTACACCATCTTTACATTTTTAGCACATGTGTGGCTTTTTGTTTCACCCTCTTTTTATCATGGTAAATATGCAAATGCTACAGGGGTTTATATCTTTAATTATTGCCCCTGCAACATTCGATATTACACGTACATCCCCCCACTTGAGATAAAATGTCGAAAGTGGTGGTACATGGGGTATTGATAGATCATAACTGATTGGTCTTCCACGAAAGCATATAATTCTCGTTCCCATTTCCCCGAACCATGGACTTAAGTAGCCAGAGATTTCAACACAAAGAAAATAAAGACTACAGGGTAGGCTAAGGTGAAATGGTGTAACCAAACATTTAGAGTAGGTGAAAACATAGATTGGCTCAACATGGGTGATCTAGGGGTATCTCGCACTAATAATGAGTGCAACAGAAGGGTTTATCACGGGAGGTCGACAAGTCAGTGTAACAAGTCGATAAACGCACACATATAGGCTATTTGGGTGATTTCCTAAGTGTTGCCTTCTTGAACTATCTATTCCTGCTAATCAATTAGGTCTCGAAATGATGTACATGCCAAGTTCTAAAGTCTACAATACTACCGACACACTCAATATTTTGGTGGATTTTTGAGTAATATGATGGAAACAGAATATTAGGCTTAAATCTCACCAAATAGTAATAAAGGGTAATGTGCATTCGGCAAAGATTAATTCTAGTTTATTTAAGAAAAATTTGTCAAAAATTTTAAAATTGGCATAATTTTTAAAGAAAACTAGAAAATCGAAGGCAAAGCATACGTTAAATATTAATTCTACTCTCATCCCCCCACTTGATTTGTACAATGTCCCTATTATACATTAATGAAATGAAATAATAAGAAAATAGTATAATTAAGACAAGAAATTCCCTGAGCATTGCTTGAAGATTTAAAATTAGGCAAAAATCTATTAGATTATCTCCGTCTTCCCGAAAGCTCTTTATCCTCTGTGATTACAGAAACAAACCAAAGCATAAAACCGTTCTACAAGAATTATGAAGTGTACAAGAAATACAAACCTAACTCACTTTCGTAGGAATCACGGTTGCATTTAGCATATGCAACAAGCCTTTTAAACCACTTGGTGGCCTAAGTGGACGAGTTTAGTCTCGTGAGGGCTTCCAGAGAACATACCCACAAAGTTCATTTACGTATACAAGGTTTAGACATGTTTAAAACTTAAAATTTTAAGATTTCAGAAGGAGGTTACGGCGTAACTATAGTGGTTACGTCGTAATCAAATGGTAAAAATTTTAAGTTTTTAAGGGGTTACGGCGTAACCTTAAAATGGGTTACGTCGTAACTGTAGTGGTTACGACATAACTAAAGCTGTTACGGCGTAACTACTGCAATTTCAACAAAGTTACCAAATGAATATGAGTCAAGTCGGTCTCGAGAATTGCCTCCTAGCTGCTGTATTCTGCAAAATAAAGTAAGAGACATGCAAACCAACTAATGTAAAAAGAAATTCTATTAAATAAAAGACGGGTTGTCTCCCGACAAGCACTTTTGTTTATTAACGAGTCTTTAAGTTAGACTCGTGCTCATTCTACGTTACTTCATTTTCCAATTTTTTTTGCCCCTCATTTCTCTAATAATCTGTGTAGATTCTTCTTTTAGTCATGTTACATACCTTTCCAAAGGCCACTCTTACCCAGTTGTCAAAGCTTAAACTTTCCCATTCTAAAGTTGTCCGTATATCATTGTTACTACTTTCCCAATATTCTTTGTTTTCCCTAGGGTTGTCTCCTCCATCACATTCGTCGAAATGAGGGTTACATGAAGCCCATTTGGTGCATACGTCATCCTTCCACTGGTAAATTGGTTTACACCAATGTCTCCTTTTTGTATTGGAAAGATCTTCCGAACTACTCTTTCTTTCCTCAATTATTTCTGCCCTTATATCGGCGATGTTAGCTGTTGTTCTGGGAAATTCTTTTATGTTCAAAATCTTAGTTTTCGTGAATATTTCACCAGCCCCTAGGTTATACTTATTTATTTTAGCTTCTTCTTTTTTAATTGGTGGGGGTTCTGTATAAGGCATTCCTAGCAACTTGTTCCTCCTTTGCTTATAAGCTTCATCATTATAGTAAATGAATCCATCATATAATATAGGTTCTAGGTAGTCAATGATTCCTTCCAAGTCATCCTTATCTCTGCTAACCTCTGAAAACCATTCTTCAGGTAACTTGTTAACCATTGCCCCGATTATTGCTCTCTCTTTGGTCTCCCCACATTTCTTAGGATCTTCCTGTTCTTCTATTAAGATCTTTTCTTGTATTTGTCCTCCAAGCTTATTGTCCTAAAAATTTTGAAGGATTCTTTCTTTAGTTATATCGTTCACATTACCGTACCTTGCCCTTACCCAATTGGTACAGCTTAATCCTTCCCATTCTAAGTTTATGCGATCATTATCGTTTGTGCTTTTCCAGTAATGCTTCAAAAAAATCCGGGATATATTTCGTGGTGAGGGTCACATGATGCCCATAATGTGTATCCTTTTTCATGTTCTTGGTGAATAGGTTCACACCAATGGGTTTTATTGACAGCTCTATGGCTTAGTTCAACCTGTGATGTTAGTCGTTTGTTAAGGTGTTCACCAACAGCCGTATTACGCTCTTGTTCCTTCATTTTGATTTTTACCTTGTCTTCCTTAATCCTAAGCGAGACTTCTCTGGTGGAAATATTTATCTCAGCACGAATGTTTGCTAAAAAAGGTCGACCAAGAATGATAGTTTTACTGTGTAATTCCTTTGTATCAATGATTAGAAAGTCAGAGGTGAAAGAAAACTTATCAATCTTTACCATGACGTTTTCAACTATCCCCTGGGAGACACACCTAGTTTTATCAGCCATCTTTACTATTATGTTAGCATGCTTTGGGTCAGCAAGACTTAATTTATCCAACATAAACTTAGACATAATATTAATGCTGGCTCCTAAGTATGCTATTGCATTTATGCTAAATATATCAACTGAACAAGGGATAGTAAGACTTCCTGGGTTTGGTTTCTCAGGTAGGCTTGATATCCTTTTAATTTGGCTGGTTTCTTTCTGATGCACGTCATTTTTTTGTGTGAACCATCATGCACTCACTCACTTCATGTTCTTCTCTTCTAAGTTGATCGATCTGGGCTTCCCACTTTCTTAGGGCATCATCCCTGGCCTACCTCCTAAGGTTTGAATTACTATCATCCCTTTTTTGTTGAATTTTCCAGCATTTCTCTAACTCCGCTTCAAACCAATCACCTAGGCCCTGATTGCTCTGTTCTTTAACTTCCCTAGTGTATTTGCCCGTGGTTTTAGTGATTTTGGGGTGAACAGGGGATTGTGATGCCTAAAGGTAAGGGTTGGTTTTTGTATCTAATAGTGAATCGGGACTTTTATGACGGGGACTTAAATGGTCCCTGTATGTGGTAAGGACATCGGCTTTGGCTGAGTGTGGTTGATATTCATCGTAATCATGGGTTTTCATTGCTTCTTCGTATTCCAGGTATTCTGCGATGGTCATATCATCAACCTTTTTAGGTATCTGACTTTCTTGTGTCATTCTAAAATATTGTTCAATGGTGAGATCTTCAATGTCAACCTCATTCATGATGTTTCCTAGAGAATAAATAGAGGTGAGAAAAGATATAATAGTAAAAATTCAAATTACCACTAATTTTTAGCTCCCCGGCAACGGCGCCAAAAAGTTAATGCGTATTTTCTTTTAAAATATATTTTTATCAAGTTTTAAATTTAAAAAACTCGATCTACCTAACGACGCACTAACGGGCAGAGAACCCGATCGTAGGTAGTATAGAATGGTAAATCCGAGGTCGTCCCAAGAGCTAAGTTGTAATTAGTTTTAATTTGAAATGTCACGTTTTGAAAATGGTTTTTAGAATTGATTTGAAATAAATAAATAACAATAAAATAAATAACGGAAAGTAAAAGGATAGGAGATATCAAGAGAGAAAACGTGCTAACCTAGTTACTTCATTACTATTGTTATGAAGATAATTTCATGTGCAATGTCAAACTATGGTTTCATTACTGGTTTCTAAGGTCGATAGACTTGAATGTGCATGTACAGTCTATCCTATAATCCCTGTGATTTCGAATCAATCCCGAATCATCTGGAAGGTAGGTTATCTAGGTTGCAGTGATTAATCCCAACTATTCCCAAAACATATCTAATAACCTGTAAAGATTATTAACCCTCTCTGAAAGAGTTCCTGTGCTTTTTAAGTTTCGAGTGATTTGTGTAGTGACCGGTCAGTTCCTACACCAGGTAAAGAGTTAGTGATCCTCCCTAGTACCCATCGGATCCCATCATAACAAGGTAATCTATTAATGGGGAAAGCTAGGTCCAAACCACCCGTACTATCAAAACCCAGTGTTACACGATAGTCAAGGAATATCTAATGAAACCATAAATTAACAGGAAACAATCATAACAAAAGTAAATTCATAACTAGGCTAGCACTTTAAGTGCTTAGCCGCTTATGGTAATGGAAACACGGTAAGAGATAGAAGAAATCATATATTGAAAACTCATAATTCTTACAGGATTCATAATTTGAACTATTAAATACAAAAAGTAAGTAAAGTGTGATCTCCCTAGGACTCCAGGTGGAATTCTTTGAATGTTAGAAGCCTTTGTCGCCTCTCTAATTGGTTGTGGAGGAAGTGATGTCGGAATAGCTTAAATGGGGCCTCTATTTTTGTGGATCTTCATGGTTACGGCGTAACTGGATAAGGTGTTACGCCATAACGATAACTTTGACAAGATTTCCTTCTAAATATAGGGTTACGGCGTAACCATATATAGTGTTACGCCGTAAAGTTTTGCTTGATCTTCGTACTTACTTAATTTATGTTACGGCGTAACCATTTTTGGTGTTACGCCGTAACATTCTTCAGAATTTACACTTTAAGTCCCTTTTCCCTTGTTTCTTGTCACTTTCCTGCATTTCACCTGAAAACTACAAAACACTAGAAAATATCTCGTTTTCGAGTGTTAGTGAAATATTTGTAGGTATTTTAAGGGGTATTTTGCCACCAAAAGGTTTAAATATTTGATGTTATCATTAAACTACGAGAGACACTTAGACGGATAAAATCCTAACACGGCTCAAGCTAAATCGGCTAAAAAGTAAAACGCATAATTTTTGATATTTCAGGAAGTGAATGCCAATACAAAGAGGTTATAATAAGTTTGATATTTCAGGAATGGAGAATCCCAAAAGGACGATTAAATATTTCTATGAACGAGGTTATAACGAGCAATTTTACTAAATCGGCTAGAACGAGCAATTTCACTAAATCGGCTAAAAAGTAAAACGCATAATTTTTAATCAAAAGTAAAAATAGAAACGGAGTAGAGATTTAATATTGACCTTGAAAATACAAAATGTCACAGCCTTCCCTCCTTAATGGAGCGTCGTCTCGGTGCTCAATTCGCCTTATTCGTCGGCGGTTTGCTTGCAA
>BQNB010189941.1:0-11826 GCA_026074375.1 Tanacetum coccineum | reverse complement strand
TGATGGTAATGGTGGTGGGGTGGTTGGTAGTGTAGGTGTTGTTTGTGGTGATGGTGTTGATAGAGGAGTTGGAGGTGTTGATTGTGGAGTTGTTTATGGGATTGTTTGTGGGGTTGTTTGTGGTGGTGTTTGTTGAGGAGAAGTAGGTGTGGTAAGTAGGCGAAGTGCAATGGGGGAGGTGTCTAGATTATCATCTAAAAATTAGTATGAGAGGGGTTAGTTGGAGTCATGGAGCTGAAGGGAAAGATAGTTTTATCAAATGTGACATGACGAGAAATGATAATTTTATTGGTGTTCAGGTCAAGGCACCGATATCCGCGATGATTGTAAGGGTACCCGAGAAAGATAGATGGTGTGGTTCGAGAGGTAAGTTTGTGCGGTGGAAAGGTGTAAGGGTAACAAAGGCATCCAAATGTGCGAAGATGGGTGTAAGAGGTTGGTTTGTTGAATAATTTTATGTAAGGGATGTCATGGTTAATAGAGGCGCATGGGAGGATATTAAGTAAGTAAGTGGCAGTGAGTAGTGCTTCGACTCAATACTCGGGAGGAAGACGGGCCTAAAAGAGGAGATAACGTTCTACGTTAATAATAGTATGAATCATGCGTTCAGATTTGCCATTTTTTTTAGATGTACGTGGGCATGAGAAACAGAATTGAATGCCATTAGTGGCAAATATTTCATGGAGGGGGTTGTTGTCAAATTCTCCACCATGATCACATTGAAAAGCTTTGATTTCACGGTTGAATTGGGTTTTTACAAAGGCACAAAAGTGTAGAAGTTTTAACTGCGCATCAGATTTTCTATGAAGTGGGTAGACCCATAAAAAATATGAATAGTGATCTAAGAAAAGGACATAGTATTTATATCCACTCATGCTAGAGACAGGAGATGTCCAAAGGTCTGAGTGAATAATGTCAAAGGGAGAAGTGACAATAGTGGTAGATCGTTGGAAGGGAAGTTTTGTTTGTTTGCCTAACTGGCAGGCACGACACAAGTGTTGAGTGTTTTGTTTATTATAAGACACAAGGCCACGTGACGACAGTGTGTGAATTACAGCGTCACCAGGGTGGCCAAGACGTTGATGCCAAAGGGAATGGTTATTAGTAAGTAGGGCGAAGGATGAGGCGGCAACGTGTAAAGGGTATAGATCACTCGTGTTATCACCACGAAGAAGGGTTTGATGGGTATGATTATCTTGTATAGTGAAACCATATGGATTAAAATCAATGGAGCATTTATTATCGGTAGTGAATTTTCGTACTGAAACAAGGTTTTTAATGATATTGGGTGTGACAAGAATATTTCTAAGGTGGAGGGGACGATATGGATTAGGGATTTGTACATGACCAGAGTGGGTGACAGGTATAGATGATCCATTTTCGACAATAACTGAATGAAAATTACGATTAAGAGAAGAGGTTTGAAGGTTACCGGTGTGAGATGAAAGGTGAGAAGTTGCTCCAATATCCATATACCATTGCTGATCACGAGAAGCCATAGGAATAACTTAATGTTAATTTTTATGTGGAGTGGAGTTATGGATTAGGGATTTGTAGATGTCCAGAGTAGGTGACAAGTATAAATGATTCATTTCCGACAATAACTGAATGAAAATTACGATTAAGAGAAGAGGTTTGAAGGTTACCGGTGTGAGATGAAAGGTGAGAGGTTGCTCCGGTATCCATATACCATTGCTGATCAGGAAACCATAAGAAAGTTTTTTTCCTCGAAAGAACAATACCTGCGATGAAAAGTATCCGTCGATGAACAGTACCCGCCGATGAACAGTTTTTTTTTATGGGAAGGAGAGGTGAGGAGCGCGTTATGAGAGAAAAAGAAGGAGATGATTAGAGAAAGATTGATATTAGGCTCTGATTACCATAAAGGATATTGATTTGATTTATTGTTTGATTCTCATTGATATAATAGCCAACTATATATAGGGTACAAAGGAAGATTCTAGACTATGGGCTTGGGCCAATGAGCCGATTACACTAACTATACAATATGTACTTTATTAGTTAACTGAGTTGATTATAATGCTCATGGTTAAGTTTGAAATGAAAATGAAATGCAAATGCAAAATGGTATGCAAATGTTTATGATAAACTGCAAATGGAATATCAATTGTTAAAACAAATGATAATGGAATGCATTCTTTAAATGCAAGCTGCAAATGTATTATGCAAATGCAAGCTCCAAATGGAATTAACATACTGCAACTACAATATGCAAATCCAAATGCAATCTGCAATATGCATTCTGTAAATACAAACTATTCTAAAATCATTAACAGTTAAAACACAAAAGGTCTTCATCAACCAAAAGGTTACCATTCTAACATCATTTTTTTGGTAACCATGGTTTCCAAAATATTAAGATATATTGTTTTAACAGGTACATAATGACCATTACATAATGACCAAAAGACATCAAATGAACATCAATTAGCTTCCACCTCCAATCATTCTTTTCTATTTCTTCTGTAACGTAAAGGTTACGTTGTGGGAAAATTTAGGGTATGATCTGCTCAAACTTCAAGGAAAATGCTAACAATTCTTGCATTGACACCATCATCTTGACTCACTAATGCAAAGTATTACTCCTTCCGTCCAAAAATTATTGTCTCACGACAAAAAACACACAGTTTAAGAAAAGTGCATTTATTACTGCTGTCTCTTTTTTATTTTTTGACAGAATGACAGTTTTACCCTTAGCTAATTAATTAAAGTCTTCTTTAAAGTTTGTAATAATAATTTCAAAAAAGGGTAATATAGTAAACTTGATCAAACTTCCCTATTTATTTTTAGTAGTGGACAATTAAATTGGGACATCCCAACAATGAAACGTAAACAATAAAAATGGGACGGATGGAGTACAACGGTAAGCACAACCTCCATTGTACCATATAGAAAAAATAAAACAAACACCCTGGCTTTTAAAATATAATTTTTTTCGTTTATACCTCATAAGGGAGCTTTGTTTCTAAAGTTCTTCGTCAAATCTTATTCTAGACGACACTGAAATTCTTGCCATTAAAGAATTTAAATATGAAGATAGGTGATCAAATACAATGCATTTATGGATAAACATCAATACATATTATACCTTTATTATTAATTGTGAAGATTATCATCCCAAGGTGACTTTAATTGCTTTTAAAAACCCGGTTCACCCTGTGGTTTCTATTAACCCCTCTGGCCCGGTTCTGTCACCCGGGTTCCTATTGTTGTGCCTACTAATCATGCCTAATAATGAACCTAATGATTTGATTGGTTAGTTTGAAAAAATGATTGGTGAGAATTTGGAGAGAGAAAATACATAAAACACATGTACAAGTGATTTATGCATTAGGCATGAATTTCGACATTTTAGGTCTAAATAGCACTACTCTAATCCTTTTGTGTTTTGCTATACGTGTCTTGATATTATACATGCCAATTGTGACTCATGAATCCCACTCCCACTTTCATAAAACCCAGAACATTCTATGATGTCTGCTTTACATCTGTTACACACATACATAATCCAAATGCAAACCCAATTCCAGCCTAAATTCAAGATTGAATGAAGAAGAATATTTCCGAATTATGATGGGTTTTGTTGAAGGTATAGGATATTTGTGAAAGAAATTGGGCCACCCCACATATAGAACTCACCAAATTCATTGATTCCAATCTTGATTTTTATGATGGTGAAGAAAGAGATAAATAGACATAACCTCCATGAAAAAATTGGAGATTCACGATCTATCAAAACTATTTTTTCCCAAATCTATTCTTTAACTGGATCATAAAAGCACATGCACACAGGAAATTCAATCACTACCACTATTTTGTATTGTTAATTATTCATCTTCCAAAAAGTAAGTTTTTTTTTTCTTTTATTAATTTTTGGGTTTATAGATGTTTTGTTTTAATGGAAGAATTGTGGTTAGGTATTTTGTTTACTTTTTGATATTATTTGTGATATTGGTTTGTTTACGATGAATTGATACGCCGTAGAAGATAATGTTTGTATGTTTTTGAAGTTTCAATATCCGATTGTTTGGAAAGCTTTTTTTATAAGTTTACATTGACTTAAAAATAAGGGGTTTTTCTTTTTATGATCAGTGCATCAATGTAATTTTTTTTTATCTCAAAGTGGAGTACATAGAGCCGTGGTGTTTTCTATAATTTCTCAACTAAACATGAACTACTTTGCCATTTGAGTTATTTGGGTTAAAACATGTGTTTATTGTCTTTAGTTGGACTACTATAATCTTGAGTTATACTTGAGACCTACAACGTTTGGATGTATATACTCGGAACGGACCGTTTAATATTTAAGTAAACGTCTTTGCCTGATTCATCCACGTATATAGTCCTTTTTGCTGAAAATATGATAAAAGCATATATTAGTAAGATTCTCATCTGTTTTCATTTATGATTGCAAAAGCTAATTGTTACATCTTATAATGGCGTTTAATCGTTTTGCTAAACCTATCATGTCTTTATCCAAAAAGGAGTCATGACATAAGGTTCTTTCATGTTTTGTTACTAAACATGACCAAAATTACTTCTAGGGGTGTTTGGATTAACCTTCAGTTAGTATATATTGGGGGGTTAAGTGTGTTATAGTTTTTACTGAATAAATATAGATTCTTACTAAACCATAAACTGTTCATAGGCCAACTCTAACCTATAATTTCTAATTTTGCAGACCTGCAAATCTGAGTTAGTGAATGATCTATATGGTCAATGCATACGCTAAAAAAATAACCAGAAGAGGTCCTAACAATCAAGTAAATCCCAAAGGCACACATGAGTTAAACACTAGGCGAGTACCCCGAATAGCGGACGGAAATTCTAGCGGCAGATTATAACGATATGTGATATTAGAAGGTTCGTATAATGGTTCAAAATAGAACTTGAAAAGATCAAAATGTAATTGCAAACGGTTGTAACATGTGATAACATCACTGAAGCAAAAATTCTTAATATGTATCAAGCAACATATAAAGAAATTTAATGAACCTAAAAATAAAACATTATATCACTTATGAGATAATTAACAATGTACCCAAAACTTGTCCGGAAAAGTCCATGCGAATTAACAAGCGATATTATTCCCGCTTGACTGATTTTCGTAAAGGTATTGCAAAAGTACCGATGAGTATGGGTACGTAAGGACAGTGGTAGTGGCCTGTCAGCTTATGGCGGTCTACTGTTTTCTCACCATGAGATCAGTCATACATATGAGGTCGTTTAAATAATAAATCCATCTGAGTGTAAACCGTAACGATCTTTACCAATGACTATTAGCTCCACGTACCAATCACGAAACCAAATCCGCAACCATGTACGAAACAGAAAACGAGTCCAAGCACACGTGCAAAAACCGGGACCAACCTCGAAAGGAAGAAACAAAACCGTCCTCGCTACGTAACGTTAACTTTGAATGGCCGTGAAAGCCAATCCTCGAAACTCCATGCTCCACACACGTACTCACCAAAAATCTTGCAACCATATATGAGATTTCACGTCTTGTTTATGGGTTATTAAAGCTATTCATGGCGAAGATGGGAAAAATGGTAGCGGATTCAAGGTTATGGACTAGGGTTATTAAAGCTATTCATGGCGAAGATGGGTTTGACGGTTTACAACTCAAAAGAACTTGTTATGAATTAGGGTTATTAAAGCTATTCAGGCGAAGAGGGAAAAATGGTAGCGATTCAAGGTTGGTTTACAATCATTTGGCGAAAGCAATTCTCCAGGAGGTGGAAACATTGAAGATAAAAGGTATACACTTGAATAATTTTATGCAGAAAAAGCTTGGTAATGGTATGGATACTTATTTTTGGGAGGATTTGTGGCATGGAGACATGGTTTTGAAACAAAGATATCCTAAGAGGCTTTATGCGGCGAAGTGAGAAGACATGTCCGATGTGGCTTCAAAACGTCACAAAGAAACGTGACCGGTCTTTCGTCTGCTCCTAGATAGCGGAGTGCATCAACATCAGTTGACGGATTTGACGACTTACGTGGAAGGTGTTGTTCTTGGTGTCACACCTGATAGGTGGTATTGGACGCTTGATGGTTCGGGTGAGTTCTCGATAGCTTCGGCCAGAAAGGTTATTGATGATAACAGGTTTTCGGAAGTGTCTACTCAAACTCGATGGATAAAAGCGGTGCCAATCAATGTTAACATTCATGATATAGGCTGGAAGGTGATAATTGATTGTTGCCTACACCGTCTTAATATATCACCGGAGGGGAGGTATAGATATGTCATCCTCTATCTTGGTCCCGATGTGGTAGCGACACAGAATCGTTAAGTTCATTTATTTTTGATTGCTTGTTTGCGAAAGCATAATTTTTCACAAGATTTGCCGTTGGTGGGTGGAGGTGGATTTCATATGGAATGCAACGTTCAATGAATTGGTTTTCTTGACGTAAATCTTCGGATTCCTATCAAGCATAAAAAGGTTGTTAGAAGGGAGTGATGTTTGGGTGTGGTGGCTAATTTTGCTTATGGAAATAAGTGTGTCTATGGTGTGGTTTCTCCATCTTAGGGCGGATATTTTTGATGATGTTGTTCGTATTCTTTTTTTAATGGAGACGTATAGATGTAATGTGTTTGTTTAGTTGGGTGATTGGCTAAAAAATCCTCATCTTGTAACTTTGTAATTTTTTTAGCTTCTTGCTAGTTTTTTAATAAAGTGTTGTTAATAAAAAAAACATTGTTTAAAATTATTATTACAAACTTTAAAGAAGACAATAATTAACTAGTTAAGAGTAAAAATGTTATTTTGTCAAAAAGTAAGAAAGAGAAAACAACAATAATTTTTTTTTTAAACTGTGTGTTTTTTGTCGGAGGACAATAATTTTAAGACAGAGAGCGTAGTCTTTTAGTCCAGTTTGAAATTTTAGAAATGTTTTTTTTCATAAAAATAAGTTTCAAATTTTCACACTACGTGTCCCAACTTTTTTTGTTTGTTCTTTATTACTTGATATCTTACATGAAATGATTTTGGTGTTATTTGAAATTAACTTTCCATATACAAAATCCTATTATCCATTCATAGATTTGTCCTCTTTTTAACCAAACAGTAATCAACAAAAATTTATTAATTGGAGAAAATAAAAAACGTTAACCTGAAATTCGAGTCTAATAAGCAGAGACCCGTGTCGTCTTGTACTATGTAGTTTCATCTCAATTATTTTTTAGTCTTAAACCTTCATTACTAATATAACTTACTCAAGTTGAGATCTCCAAATGAATAGTGCCAACATACGAGGAAATGCTCACTATGTATCCTGCAACAGTTGTAGCTACAGTGCTTGGTCTTTTGGGCTCCAATTTTGGCTCAGTTTTTTGGGCCGCAACTTTGAACCCCCCCCCCCCCCCCCTCCCCCCCCTTTTTTTTTAATAAAAAAAAAAAATTTGTCCACACAATAGTATGGAAAAAAATTGTCACAAACGTACCGATTTACTCATATAAAAAAAAAATACTCGCATAAGCATTTTCGATACCTACTAATTTTAAAAATGAGACCCAACACATAAGCTCATATAAAAAAAACAACTAATTATTAAACATGAGACCCAAAAAATAAATTCGAAAAAAAATAATGAAAATAAAATAAAAATAAAAATAAAATTTTAACGCTCTGCAATAACGCGCGGGCCATAAACTCATATAAGGAAAAAAAACAAACTATTAAACATGATATTGAAAAAATAAACCCGCACTATTAAACATGGTACCAAAAAATAAACCCGCACAAAATACAATAAGAAAAAAAAATGCCCCACACATATAGCTTAAAAAAGAAACCTTTAAACATGTGACATACAACAAAATCATTGTGCACACTTTCTAGAATAGGATGTCTTCCAGCATCATCGTGCATCTATGTCATAATCATTCTGAGGCCAAACAATGAACAACATAGTAATATAATTCAACTGCAAAAGCAATCATATGTTGTCTGACACCTAAACTAATATAGTAATATACATTAGAGTGCTGGTCAGTTTGATAAAATTATAATGAAGAAAAATAAACACAGCTTAAAGCCTTACACAATTCCGAAATTGTGGGTTCTTAACTATACAATTCCGAAAAAATTATACAAGAAATTAAATTTCATTCCATCTCAACAACCCCTCTGTACAAGTGATATCTAATACATTTAGTTTGTTAGTTTACTTCTGTAAATACCCTCTAGTGAAATTATCATCACATTACAAAGTTATGTCACCAATTGGTTTTGGCTGGCCACCAATCTGGATGAGGGCATAGCTGTACAAATGGAGGTTGGGTGCCTGAATCAAACGTGAACGGGGGTAAAGCCACAGAGGTTTGACCAAATGCTGGAACAGGTGTCGGAGTTTGCATACAATCCTCTACCATACCGTCCATACTCATGTCATCGTAATTATTCGTTGTAGCACCAGTTCCAAATACATGAGAATCCTCAGCCACCATACTGTCCACACTGGTGTCAAATACAGGTGTCGGAGTTTGCATAGAATCCTCCTCCATACCGTCCATACTCATGTGATTAGTACCAAATCCGGAAGACTTTTCCGGGTCCCAAGTGGACCAAAATATGCTGGTAGCCGGTCCACTAGTGGAATTACCAAATACAGGAGTCAATGGAGATTGATTTTGGGTTGGGGTTGAAAAGGACGAAGGAGGACCAGCACCAGCACCAAATGAATATTTTGTTGAACCACGAGTACTAGATGCACCAAACACCACAGGCGATGTAGTAGCAGAAGGTGTAGGTGTCGCAGATGCCCCGAAATTATATGTAGTACCAAATCTGAAAGACTTTGTCGGGTCCCAAGTAGACCCAAATATGCTGGTAGCGGGTCCACTAGTGGAATTACCATATTTACCCTCTGATGATGCAGTCATGGAACTAATACTGAAACTGGATGATGTGCCGATAGTAAAAGCTGAGGACGAAAAATGAGAAGTCCCAGAGGTAGAAGATGGGATGGAAGTGGTCCCAGAAGGTGTAGGTGTCGCAGATACCCCGAAATTATAAAATCTGGAAGACTTTGCCGGGTCCCAAGTGGACCCAAATATGCTGGTAGCGGGTCCACTAGTGGAATTACCATATTTACCCTCTGATGATGCAGTCATGGAACTAATACCGAAACTGGATGATGTGCCGATAGTGGAAGCTGAGGACGAAAAAGGAGAAGTCCCAGAGGTAGAAGATGGGATGGAAGTGGTCCCAGAGCCAAACAGAGAAGGCACGGACGGTGTAACAGCCACAGATGCCTGTGTGTTTGCCTGAGATCCATTGGAGACATTGAAGAACGACGCCAATGACTGATTCTTGGTGGTTGAAGTAACTGCTAGAGAGCTAGAGCCAAAGAGTCCACTTCCAGTGGTGGTGGTGGTGGTAGAAAAAGGTGTACTAGCAAATGGTGAGTTGGATTTCAAATCCTTGTCATTTGTAACACTGGTGTTCCCAGTTTCCGCCACTGAAATTGTTGGTGTTGTTGAAGTAGCAAAACCGAAACCGAAAACTAGAGTTGGAACAGACGAAGGGATAACTGGTGTTGGGGTAGAAGTAGAGAAGATAGCAGCAAGAGTACGGGTGGTGGTGGTGGATATACCATTTGTCGGTGTACCTGGAAGAGCAGTAGAGGCTGGAGCATCTAAGTTTCCAAATATGTTTGCAGCCTTCTCATCATTCCCCTTTCCATCCTTGGACTCGGATTTCCCAAATATATTTGCAACGATGTCAGCCGCCAAAGCTGTCTCTTGTTTACAACTTTCACCCAAAACTTGAGTCTCATCATCATCCTGTGCCTATCTCAAATGAATCATCCTCGGGTACACTCATCTGAAATGCGCACTTCTTCTGAAGAGGTTCAGCTGTTGGTCCATTATCTTCAACTTTTTCCGTGCCTTTGGAGGTCAGCTCTCGACTATGAGCAATATCTAACGTCAGTATCGGGGGTGATTTAGTTGAGCCTGAACTTTTTTCCTTTAAATCCACTTCTTCAAGGTGCTGCAATATTTTTGTGGCTGTTTGAGTGGACTTTGTAGGAACATTAGCGTAGCCCGAGACTGATCCCGAACCATGCATGCTTGTGTCTCTCTTTTTTTCAGCTCCCTTAACGATTTTTGGTTCAGACTCGTTCATTAGAAGCAGCTTCTGACTCGCGTGGTCCGGCTGTTGAAGTGCCGTGTATCCGAGTTCTCTTTTATCTCTTAGCGTTAAGAGATTAGCTTTTTGCCGAGTTCTACGCAGTGGACCACCCGATCCAATATCACCGTCTCGTACAAAACTTCTACGTGTTAGAGCAAGATTAGCTTTTTGTCGAGTTCTACGCAGTGGAACACCCGATCCAATATCATCGTCTAGTATAGAACTTCTACGTTTTAGAGCCTGACAAAGAGCGTGAAAACACTGTTAGAAAAAAATAGAGGCATATGTGTTGATCTGGGTTATCTTTTATCCATAGAGGTCAACTTGGTAGGGTTAGAACACATAACTAAAAAGAATACGGGTCAAGCAGGTGGACTGCACCAAAAGTGTGTTAAATTGCATAAACTTCCTAGATCTCTTCAGTAAAATAAAACAAAAGCTGCATGTTGCTATAATAAAAAAGTAATACTCATATTCAGCATGTTTTATTTATAGAAATCAGGAAAGAATAAAAAGGGTATGTGCCGCCAGTCCACCCCGCTTTCTAACTTATCCATTTTTTACCCAGCCCATTTCACCCGTTACCCATTTAGCCAACTCGTACAGCCAGCCAATTTTGTCACCTCTATAAAGAAGAACATAGAAGAATGTTTGTAATCAAGGCATATTTCCAAGGAATACCATTTTCCCTCCATGCTGAAAGGCAGACCGAGAAGATGTCAAAGCTTCCTCACGGCCATAACTTGATGTGATTCCCTGAAATTATGTAAAAGTATACAGATTATACTTTAGTAATATTGAAAAGTACAACAGTATGTTGAATAAAGGTAGGCAGATCAGGCAAACCTTTCGGGTAAAAGTTGAAGGAGATGTGGCATATGGTGTGCGGGCCATGCTGTACATTGCCGGTCTGCCTCGAGATCTTGGTGTTGTGAATCCATTTGCAATTTTTGGGGCAATTAATGTATTTGGTGATTTTAAAAAGCCCGTTGCATTATTATGCAGCACTAAATCTTGTCTCAGTGCTACCTTAGAAGATGGTGAACTATACAGATTTGCTCGAGAAGATGACTCGTTGGACCTTGAATGCAAAAATGCTTTCAAGCGTTCGATTTCGGACCTGTTACAGTATATAACATCAGTAATGGCAGTTTCAAAAGCAAGTTTTGGGTCACACAAGTTGCATGTTATTGATAATTGAGTGCACTAAAACATGTGATATAAAGATACGGGTCACCACTCAGAGCAAAAGAAATAACATAGAAATACAGTAAAATGATAGACAGACCTAGTAAAGGTTTTTTGTTGCAACACTTGTTCAAGATCCGATATCCCAGTAGCAGCAGAATTACCGTGTTGCCCTTCCTCCCGAGTAGTCTCTGTAATAAACAGAGAAATACAGTAAAATGAACAGAGAGTAACCAAATGTAATAAATAAACATAATTAAAATCAATAATGAAATTAACCTGACGGCTTCCGGTTACCAAAAACGACACCAAAAAGCTTATACGCACGGTCAACGATTTTGGTCAACAAGTTAGGGTTTTTCTTCCGTCGGAGAAGTGTTTTGCGGAGCTTTGATGCGGTGGTTTGGTAGGGAGGTTGCGTGTCACGCGCCGTCTTCATTGTGGTTTGGATATTAAGGAAGGAGTATGTCTGTAAAC
>BQNB010189940.1:0-11826 GCA_026074375.1 Tanacetum coccineum | reverse complement strand
GTCCCTAGGAAAATGTCACCCCTTAAGGCAAAACAACCTAAAAAGCCTCCTCCTAAAAGAACTAGAAATGTAGGAAAGTCCAAGCGTGCCTAATTAACAACTTCATCCTTATCCGACTCACCACCTTCGGATAATGGAGACTTACCTAGCACTAAGCTTTCCTCTAGGTCTTATAGCAGAGCCCTTGCGTTGCACAAGTTTGCAAAGATGTTAAAGAAGGGATGTTGTTGAAGGGAGCTTTGCTTGTGAAACAATTTACGTGTTTAATTATCGTATGTTTGAATTGTTAACTTGTCTTCTTGGATTTGCATGCTTAAACTAGATGTTACAACTTTGTACTCACTTTATTTAGCTATGCCGTATGGATATTTTAGCATGTTAATGCTATTTGGTAGTGCATCGTGATGCTCACATGTTAGTTTATTAGAATTTTGGCTGCAAAAATGCAGTGCTGGTCATATTGTTGGATGCTACGGATCCACAAATCCACCATATGGTAGATCCGTCTGAGGTTTAGGTAGATCCGTGCATCACCAGGCCAAGCACCAAAATTCGAATTTTATTGATTTTTAACTTTTTCTACTTTATCTTATAATTATGCTATATGATACTATGTGGGATCTTAAACTTTAGGATAAAACATGTATTCCATATAATCCAAGAACCATTATACAAAACACTTCACCACTTTCACCTTATAATTATCACCCTCAAACATCATTTTCTTCACATTCCTCGTATACAACCTTACTAGTTCATCACCATGACTAGTTCATCCAAAAAATTCACCAAACTTCAAAAGAAAAACCGCAAGAATGAGTGTCAAGTATCCAACCTATGTCAATCTCACATCCTCAAGTGAGAAACAACCAAATGAGAGAACTCATTCACCACCTCCTAGAAAGAAATCACTATCACCACCACAAGCTCTATCGATATCCATTTCTAGCAAGAGCACACACTACACCTCATCATCATCACCAAGTGAGTCTCCAACACCAACTCAAGTTGCACCCCCACCTAAACTTCATTTTGTCATTCCGATAAAACAAGAACCTCAAGAACTTTCTCCACTACAAACGTCACCCAATAACCCTCATGTGTCAATGATGGACAATTGGCCACCGGGCCCCTCTAATCCATCTACACCACCATGTGTCTCACGACCACCTCCCGGATTTCCAAATCCGACACCCGGATTTAAACAACTACCATCAACCCAACCATTGTTTGTTAACATTAACCTCACCTCCTCAACAATGCACCTCCACTTGAAAACATTTACCATCCACCATCAAATCTTGAAAATCAAGATTTTCCAAATCCTCCAAACATCTTGGATTTTGTTTATCCAAATGACATGCCTCACCTCCACAACATGTTTTGCCAATGTTGTAGCACTACAAGGCATGAAATCTAAAAGCTCTAAAACTGTGTCAACTATATGTTCTCATACATTGGACACCAGCTTGGCTCTTCATCAAACCCACCTTACTTCCTGTATTAGCCGTATGGAAATCTCACCTCACCCCACAGATTATATGGAAGACAAGATTTTATCTCAAGATTTAGTATTTTTAATTGTTTTCTTTTCATTTCTAGTTTAAGTTTCTTGTCTTATGGGCTTTAATGCCAAATTTTATGTTTTATCCCTTATAATGGATTTAACATTGTATCCTTTTGTTGTGTTGATGATGGATTTTTATTGCTTAAATGTATATGTGGGCATATGTGGTTGTCATATATATTTGCTTGTCTACTAACTTTGTCTTGTAGCACGCATCCAAAGCTCGATTCCTTAGTGCCCCAAGCAAGGGGGAGCATACACCAAGGGGGAGTACTTGCAATATTGTCTTTATTTTTTTACTTTTCATTCGTAACCAAGTCACTTAGCATTCTTCAAAAAAAGACATGCAAGGAAGGCCTCTACAACGCTTTTTGCTTCGACAAAAAGGGGGAGAAGAAATGTAAACTCATCCACTAAATACTTATTTAGTAACTTTTAAATAATCATGAGTTTATATTTTGTCATCATCAAAAATGGGGAGATTGTTAATACAAATATTCGCGCAAAAACGATATTTATATTTAATGATCTTCATGTTTTATTAATAACAAATATAATGTCATACTACGTAAAAGTTTACGTAAACAAGTTATTTAGTCGAAAGTTTACTTGACGACAACAAACCACTTAAGGTATGAATATGGCATCATTAAACATAGTTAATGATCAAAGAAAAATATTATCATTTGTAAAACCTTTTCTAATCAAATGATTTAAGTTAACACATGATTAATTATAAGCTAGTTATATTAATCATGTAAGACAAAATAAGATTAACCATAAGTGGAAACAATCTTTCCAAATCTTTCTAAATCTATAAAATCTTTCCTTATTAGTGATAAGAAATATTTTTTTCTAGAAGAATCTAATAAACTAGTTTTATTACGTACAAAATAATATTTTATATAAATTTGGGGTTAATCATAAAATGACAAAATTTGTCCCAGCTCCCCTAACGGATCCACCTAATACACTAGACGGATCCAGCTACGGTGGATCCATGGGTCGTAGCTCACAGCTGTCTGGGACAGCATTTGAATTTCAAAGGCTTGCCTATAAATACCAACTTCAAGCTTTCATTTTAAACAACTCTTGACAAATATTTTTCTCACACAATTTAATCTTTTATATATTCTTTGATACATTATACTTGTTACATAATCCATTACACTTGATTCAACACCATTCCACTCTTTAGTGAAGACACTCAATAAGACGCCATCTTCAAGTGTTACTAGGTTTTAGTTGGTTGTCCAATCGCGATAGTGATAATCATTCATCGTGTAAAACATTGTTGATTGTGTGTTGTGTGTTGTTTGTATCATATGTGTATGATAGTTAGTATTTAGGTCATAAATACAAAGTGTGTTAATATTGTGTTCTATCTCAAAGTAGAACTTGGTATTACCTTCTATAGAGTACTAGAAAATGTTTTAGCGACGTTTACGTGTTCTCCGCCTAAAGGAGCTTTGTTGACATAGTAAAGATAACCGCAAGTTGGTACTTAGGAGTGAAGTAGGTGTGAAGAAGAGCTCGTAGCCGAACCACAATAAATCAAATGTTCATCGGTTTTTGATCTATAATATCTTTACTTTCTCATATTTCGTAGATTGTTTATTTACTTATTGCATCGCTATCATATATACTTGTGCATATCTCTTGAGTTCACATAAGTCGACAATCTAAGTTTTAATTTTAAAACGGTAAAAACTATACAACCCCCCTTCTAGTTTCTACAAGTTAGTTTAAAATAAACCTCCTCCAAACCTGATATTTTATCTGCTTTTGTTAAAACATAAAAATACAAAAATATTCTTCTTTCAACCTGTAGACCTTAGTTACATCTAGTTTGGACATTCACATGTTATTCCCCTAGAGAACGATAACAACCCCCCGTGTCTTGCCTATACTACCTACAACAGTTAGGTACACTACCAAGGGAGTTGTAAAACTTAGTGAAGTTTTGCCACCTCATCAAATACTAACTGGATCACTCACTTATTTCAGGACTAAAATACTAACCGGATCACTCACATATTTTCAAGACTAAAATAACCAGATCTAATAACTACACAAGATTAGAAGTAATAAGGTTGATGTGCAACAATGTAAAAGGTTACAAATGCACAAAAAAAAATCCACAATACTGCGTATCTTGGTGATTTACTAGTATTCTTTTCTCTTGCACATTGAAAGAAGATTGAATTCACTGTAAACAAGCTTTAAACAAATTAAAAGATCCAAATAAAGAAAGACAAGGAACTGATAAAAAAAATACAATTGTGTACAAATATGTGAGAAAAAGTTGGAAATGAGCCACTATTTATAGCTAAGAGGAGTGTCTATCACGACTTGACGCCCTGACGGTCCCTTATATAAAAGAGTGAACCAATCCCATGTTTTTGAGGACAGCTCCTATTTGTCTTTTATAGTGAAATTGTTTTCTAGTTTTAGGTGTTAACGCAAATGAAGGGGGGGGGTGGGGAAATTCAATTTTGAATATATTATCAAAATTAAACATTCCTTAATAATGCCAAAATATTTTGTCTAATTTATTTTTTGTAAAATTGTTTTGTTACATTTATAAAAATATAAACTTTAAGACAAAAAATTATTTCTTTGATTATCTATCAAGTTTAATATTTGTGTGTTCATACCTTAAGTGATTTACGTCAAAATGAAATGTTACGACTAATAAATTCTTTACATTTATTTTGATGTAGAATGTTTTTATAGTTTGTTATTATCAAAGCCTAGAGAATTCGAAAAATAAAAAATCGTGTTTAACATTAATTTGTATTAACAATCTTTCCCTTTTTGATGATTCCAAATATAAACTCATTATATGTAAAAATATAGTTAAACAAGTTTTTAGTGGATCAGTTTTCCATTTCTCCCTCTTTTAGTAAGAATCAAAAAAGAATAACTTCGCGGTGGAAAATAAAAGATCAGACTATTCAAAGGCCTCCACCTTGATATTGTCCCCTTGTTGAGGGCACCAATTAATTGAGCTATGATGACGAGGTACAAAAACGAGTTAGAGACAAAGTGGAAATTATGTCTAGAACTATGACAAAGTCACAACAAAAAATGAAGTATTACAAAGTAGGTTTTAGTCAATATAAAGCCAAAATAAAAATGACAAAAAATATGCCAATAAATAATAAGCCAAAAAATAACTAATAAAAGTGAAATAACCAACCAATCATCACACCCATGAATATAATAAAAGAAGCATTCATTAATATCATAAATAGCATACTTGAAAAGTATGACTGTTTAAAAGCCAAATATAGATATCAAAACTTAAAAGACTTATAATACCAGACTAACTTATACAAAAAAACTACATACAAAGAAACCAATTATCTAAAGTCCATAGGATATGCTTGGAACAAAAAGGTTAGATTTTTTGATTTATTTAAGATAAGTAAACTAAACAAACAAGGTGTTATATTTGGTGGATGGAGTGTTGGTGTGGAGAATTTGGATGCGTAAGTGTCGGTGTATTAGATGAGAACCAGGTGGTATTGAATGTAGGAACCGCGAAGAAATGTATACCCTATGTGAAGCTACAGAATGAGTCTTTTTTGTTTCTATAACATCCACAAAATAGGAGATGAGGGTTTGATGTGTTGGTTGGGATAAAAAATCTAAATATTCATAAGAAGGGCTTATGATGAGATGTTTGCTAGGTTTCTAAGAGATGTGTTTACTTGTATGTAAATAAAACATGAGAAGCTATTTTGTTGTAGTAGCTTACGTTTTATTCTCGGTGTTGCTACCACCAGTGACATGTTATGTGGTGAAGGAGTGCCTGTCTTGATTCCGAACTTCAGGAGGTATGTTATTTGGTGTTAAGATAGTTTAGGGGTGTGTTTTTTCTTTAACTTAATGTTATTTGCTATCAATTCATTATCCAAACATTGTCAAATTGCGTTTCCTTTTTTTCTTATTACGAAGCCATGATCCTGAATGCACCAAGGGGTTCAAAAACCACACCATTACTACCAGAAAACCATTTAATACACATAAAGTCCTTTTTACCCTAAAGTTTTTCTCTCTCTACTTCACTTTAACATTTTCTTCTTCTTCTTGTCAGTCAACATTTCATATTTTCATACATCCATTTCCATGATTTGATTCATTGTTCTTTTTATGCATCACTCCCACACCTGTTTGTCGCTTCACACTGTCGCTCCACCGCTGCCTTACCGTCCCTTCCTCAACAACATCCATTCATTTACTGTAACATTTCTCATTTTCAGGTTATTTATGACTTTAAAATAATTAATTATTTATTTCAAAGTTTTTACGCGATCCTTTAAATTATTATCTTATAGTAAATCACGTAAAAACTAAAAATCACGTTCAATTTAAACGACACCAAAACAAATTAAAGTTTACATCAAGCAAGTGTTATATGATTATTAGGAGAATAATTTATAACTTTTCATAATTTATTTTTGTTGGTTACGTAAAACGCTTACGTTTCGCAATAAATTACATTCGGACATACCCGGAAATACCTATACCTATCTATACTCAAACAAATACCCACTTTTATACCCAATACCCAAAAATTTAATCATTTTATACCCATTTAACCCATATGGCCGTTGTTTGTTTAGCATGTGATAACCAAATCAAAAGCTATAACACTTTACAAGTATAATACATCCCTAATCAACCACACAACATTTTTCACTTGCCATTTTAAAATCAACTAGTACACAAGCCTTACACAAAGAGTACCTTACATCCCACTTCTCCATAAATTGGCACATCATACCTTACACAATGTACCTAAACCACTTCCCAATAACCCTGGGGAAGTTAATGTTGATTTCTACAATCCTTCATCTATTTAAAAGCAAGTCTTAAGTATAATAAACATACTCCGCACTCCATTTACAGTATAACTTCACAAAACATTTCCCTCCCATTTTCAACCTCAAACCCACGTCTCAAAAAAGGTGAGCTAGGGTATTTCATAATTGTTTGATTCAAAAGGCATCCAAGCACACTAAAGTGTCATTCAAAGATCATCTATGGTTACCCAAGGTATAAACAAGCTATGGATTCAGGTTTAAAAACAGGATTAAACGATAAAACATAATTTAGGGTTTTCTGGATTAGGATTTTGATATTTGAAGTCTGTTGAGGTTTATATCTTGTGATCTTTATCCTACACAATCCACTTTAAGGTCTATTTATAAGTATTTATTATTCATTCATCAATTACTTATTTATATATTTGTTATATTTGTTGAACACCAGCCAAGGTTTTATTCTTTTGGAATTTACAAAGTAAAAACATGTTATGTACATACACAGATAATTTTTCATGGATAAAAAATGATGTCTTACCATATTCCAATATGCTTAAAATAGAGTTACAAGTGTTAAATAGTGTTAAATAATATAATTTGTTTAAGTTTAGATTATTTACTGTAAATATAAAGTTCATGGGACATAAAATAAAAATGTTTGACTTTTCCTTGGACAAAATGGATATATTATTTATATAGAGGACTTAATATGAATAATATAAGATGTGGTATTTTACAAATGAGAGGGACTTGCTGATATTTTACATAAGTTTGTTCTTAAACAAAAATGATTGTAAACTAACTTTATTAATTAAAAACCCTAATTATATTTTTATATCTACTGTTGGGATTTGAACCATAAACCATACATTTTATATTTCATAAAAATAGTACGCTTTACAAGGATTGTAGGCATGTAAGGAACTCGAAAAACGGAATTATAACGAACAGGTTACGAATTTTACAAGTTATATATAATTAATTCCATAAAAACAATTTTTATAAACTGTAATGAACAGTAAAAGTTACTGTTCATCAGAGATATAAATTTTATAAATATAGTACTTTGATAAATTTCCTTAATACGAATCCACAGACATAAAGAACTCGAAAAACGAAATTATAACGAACAAGTTACGTATTTTACAAGTTGTATATAATTAATTATATAAAAACAAACTGTTATGAACAGTAAATATTACTGTTCATCAGGGGTGTAAATTTTATAAATATAATATTTTGATAAATTATCTTAATACTAATCCAAGGACATAAGGAACTCGAGAAACGGAACTATAATGAACGAGTTATGATTTAAACAAGTTACGTATAATTAATTCTATAAAAACAGTTTTTATAAACTGTAATGAACAGTAATAGTTACTGTTCATCAGAGGTTTAATTTTTATAAAATGATATTTTGATAGATTTTCTCAATACGAAGTCGTGGACATAAGAAACGTATAAATCGGAGTTAAAACAATAAAGATACGAGGTTTTAAAAATCGCGCGTATTACTTTTATTTTTATACAATCTTTTATAAAACAATTAAATTAATAATGAAATATCATTATTAAATCATACATTTTTACAAATGATGCGTTAGTAAATAAAAATAATATTTTCTTTACGAGTACAAGTATATATACTTTAATTTAACGAAGTACGGGTTAATAATTAATTTAACTTTTAAAGAATTAATAAAAACTATTAGGTGGTGGTGTAGCTATACGACATGTGATGTTTTAATTATATGAAATACATTATACTCATACGGCCTATAATTAATTAGGTTGCATTCAAATTGCCGAGGCGATTCACTCATTTGATTTAGATAATCAATCATTCACTTACGGTGAGTTCATAGCCCCGCTTTTATACAATTACATTGTTTTACAACTTTGGGGTGAGAAACATGCATCATTTTACATTTGGACGCAAGTACTCTTTTAAACATATTACGAGTTGGCCTAAGTAGCGAAACCCACTATTGCCCACTATCATGAACTGTCAATTGCTAGTTAGCGAGCGCGAATGTTATGAATAGATCTATTTGGGATTGACATCCCGATCGGGTGAGTAGCGTCAATCAGTTTCGAAGCTACTGAAAAAACAGGAGTACTGAAACAACGAACGTATACATGTCAGAACAATTTGGATGTTGCGGGTTTGAACATCTACATGGGCACATTTAGTGCATTAAATTGCATACATATATGTCGAGCTTCGGTGTCATGAACTTAGTGCACTCGTAATTACTTTTAAGATATTGTATGTGTTACATGTCTTACATCGGAAATCTTGTGGTCCTATTTTATACATTTACTAAACCTGTGAATTCACCAACTTTATGTTGACGTTTTAAAGCATGTTTTTCTCAGGTCAATAAGGTACGAGAAACAAGGATACATTGGTGGTCATCATTTTAGAGTCATTACTATAAAGATTTGGATGCATTACATTTTGGGAATATTTGTTATGTCTTAAAATCTTTACTTTTCATGGATGAACTATTTAAGCTTCGGCTATTGTAACAAACAAGTCTATTTAATCCAATGTATCAATTTTAAACGACTCATATAGAGGTCGTTCTCATATCTCGTGTTGTTGATCTATGAAGTAACACTCTCCAACCCATATTCCGCTGCGACCCATTTTGGGGGTTAAATAACCCTGAAAAAATGAATAAAATAACACCTCATCAAATACCCATATACTTGGGATTTGCTTGTCCTCAAGCAAATAAGATTTTCTACCTAGACAATAGAAATATTGGGGCATTTAACTTACTCTTTAAAAGTAGTTTACGACACAACCTCCTAGACCTCGTAATCAATAGCACGGAAAGTATATACTAGCACCTCACATAAGTGTTTGTATTCTCTCTTTCACTTAGGTGTATATGAATTATAATAGTATAAGAAACGGAAAATTAACACTCATTACCTGTCATAGCATATAAATTACCATAGGCTTGGTAAAGGATCAAACCTCCACCGCTAGGCGCAAGTATCAATCATTACTATCAAAGAGGTCTTTTAAATGGTTGTGATGTGTAGGTGTAAGATAACATAAATGGAAACGGAAATGGATGGAATATATTTGGGGGTGACTTTTTGGGTAAATTTGGGGTGAGAGGGTTAGCTAATTATTTATAAGAATACACGTTGATTAGGTTGCTAAGCCAAAGACTCGGACAAAGATATACAAACTCTACACAACTCTATATCAATCTCTTTTCTTTCTCTTTCTCTTTTTTTTAAATAACATAATACATCATAACTTGGGGTTTATAAATACATCCCTACACTTGAGTTTTAGAACTCATAATTACAATCTAACTAATAACCCAAATTGAGGTGGATCAACATAACAAGGAGATCATTTTAGAAACATATGGGGGTATTGACTTAACTTTTCTTCCTCATTCTTTTATGAAATAAATACTACCATGAATCTTAATCGTCCCAAAACTGTATTTACAAGGATAAGGACTTAGCAACCATGTACTCAATAATTAACTTGGGTTAAAACAATAATATACTAAAAGCGAGTACATACAAGGTAGGCTAAGGCGATTTGGGTGTAACAATTGGTTTAAGGGTTAACAATACTCTTCATTAATAGTCCGAATTAACCAAAAAATTACGAGAACCATGAAAAGGATAGGCTCGGAGGGTTTCACTAGGGGAGTCTTGCGCAAAAAATAAGTGTGAAGCATGGGTGTGGGATAGTTATATGATCGAGGTGACCATCATAACAATTACAGGTTTAAAACATGGGTTAATCCTAGTGCCTCTTATCATTTAGCAAATTATAATTCTCACTATGCGGTCTCAGGATGCATCACAAAAACAAGTTCTAGAATTTAATACACTACCAGTACACTCATATAATTTTAAACCGATACCAGTAGTGTTCCAGAAAAGGTGACAAAATCATACATACACATCCGTAACGACGGAATAGACACATACGACTGCATTCGAACCTTAACTCAAAAAAGCTAATGGTAAAATCATCTTGGGTATCAAAAATGGATACCCGAATTCCAATAGATCTAAAGGCGAACCTCACATTTTTGGGGTGGAATTTTGAGGGTATTTATGCTAGTCATATAAATTCCTATCCATGAGACACAATTAATACTCGGTTTTCATCGGTATATGTCATAAAAAAATTTAAACTTGGGTTAAAATTACCATCTATGCTATGTTTCGATATATTACCCATCATTTTAAGGATAAAGTAAATGGCAATTGAAGGAATAGTTTCTAAGGCTTATTTCCCCATACACTTAAGTTGAACATTGTCCCTAATGTTCTTTAAAAGTACCTGTAAAAACGAATAAATGAAAAAGAAAACAAGTAAAAGAAACTAGTACTCCCCTGGTTTGCTCAATAATGGAGAAGAAACATGCGATAACTGGTTAAATCATCCTCCAAGAATCGTCATATGAAACTTCCTAAAAACTTACAAGCTTCTTCTCATCAAATATAACTTATAAATCAAAGACAAAGACAGCTACACCTGGTGTAAAATCGGCGGGACAATGATATATACAATGAAACTTTAGGGTTGACTCTATGAAAGCAGTTAAGATAGGATGAATGTGATGATATAATCATAGGTTTCTGCAGGTTTACAAGAAGATTACAAATTTTGGATGTTGTACAAATTATTTTTCGAAAATAATAGAAAATTTTCGAATTTTTACAAAGCTGGAGACGTGACTTCGTCAGGATAAATCCTGACGTCGTCTCCAGCCACTGTGAAAATTTCTTTTTTGTTTTTCTTGAAAAATTTCCTGCACGCAATGCTATATCATGCGTAAAATACTGCATAAAATCTGAGATTAATCATTACAATCATATGACTCGAAACTGACGCGAGTTAATCTAAATAATTTATTTTAAATGTTTGAATTGGTTCTTATAAACCGGATTATTTTCCCCTACACTTATTTTATGCAAAATACCTTTGATTGTTAATAAGACGAAGTTAAAAACAAAACAAAGCCTGATTACAAAATAATTTAAACATAAAAGAATAAACGAGAAGAATTAAAACACAAGACACTCCTAAATGCGGGAAAATAAATATTGGGTTGCCTCCCAAAAAGCGCTTTTCTTTATTATTGAGTCTTGTAGCTAGACTCAAAGTCACACGTCCTTACGTGACTTCGTGTAAGCTCACATGCCCATGGATGAGCCATTCTTTCATACTTTCATCCACTTGGTATCCGGGACCTAGGTTCAATCAATTATGTACATAAATTTGTTCTTGTCGTAGGCATTCCTAAATCTGTTAGTTAGATCTCTTTGACTTAGCACAAGGATGGGTGGGATTTACTCTACAATACGTGCCCCCAACTTTTAAACCTAGGTATTGTGTGGGGCATTTGGAATGTGTAGTTGTCAAAGATC